>MCJB01002714.1:0-112883 GCA_002018475.1 Nicotiana obtusifolia | reverse complement strand
AGGGCCCTGCGTATAAAGGCAGCCCGGTTTAGCCTGTCCGAAGACGGAACCCTGTTTAGAATAACGTTCAATGGCCCACTCGCGATATGTCTAGGACCAGGGGATACCGAGTACGTTTTGAGGGAAATCCACGAAGGCCCCTGTGGAAATCATTCAGGCGCCGAATCATTGGTTCGGAAAGTGATTAGAGTCCGTTACTACTGGATCGATATGGAAAAGGATGAGAAGGAGTTTGTACGAAAATTTGATGAATGTCAAAGACACGCTCTGATGATTCATCAGCCCGAGGAGCTGTTGCATTCGGTTTTGTCGCCATGGCCGTTCATGAAGTGGGGAATGGATATCATTGGCCCCCTTCTATGGGCACCTGGTAAGGATCAATTTATATTTTTTATGACTGATTATTTTTCTAAGTGGGTGGAAGCCCAGGCATACGAAAAGGTCAGGGAGAAAGAAGTCATCGATTTCATTTGGGACCACATCATATGCCGGTTCAGAATGCCAGCCTAGATCGTATGCGACAACGAAAAACAATTCATCGGCAGTAAAGTAAGCAAATTTCTCGAAGATCATAAGATCTAAAGGATCCTATCAACACCCTAACCCCCTAGTGGGAACGCACAAGCAGAATCGTCCAACAAAACCATACTCCAAAAAAAGAGGTTGACCGACGCCAAAGGAATATGGAAGGAAATTCTACCCAAAGTCCTATGGGCATACCGTACGACCTCGAAGTCCAGTACCAGGGCCACCCCGTTCTCACTAGTTTACAGCGCCGAAGCTCTAATACTGGTCGAAGTCGGAGAATCGAGTCTTAGGTTCCGATATGCAACCAAGGAATCAAACGACGAGGCTATGAATACGAGCCTAGATCTATTAGGCGAAAGGCGTGAAGCAGCTCTTGTCCGGTTGGCCGAAAACAGCGGATCGAGAGATATTACAATCGAAGGTCCAACCTTCGACATTTCAATATTGAGGACTTGGTGCTGAGGAAGGTCATGCTAAATACTCGGAACCTGAACGAGGGGAAGTTGGGACCAAACTGGGAAGGCCCTTATCAAATTATCGAGATCACCAGTAAAGGATCGTACAAACTTGGAACAATGAACGGTGTGCAACTACTGAACAACTGGAACATAACTCATTTAAGCGATACTACTGCTAAGATACGACCCTATTCATTTCTTTTATTTTGAACTAACACTTGCAGGTAACAAACAAGGACCGACACAATTTTTAGGCTTGAAAGCACGCGTTGCACTCTTTTTCCCTTAAACAAATTTTGTCCCGAATGGGTTTTACGACAAGGTTTTTAACGAGGCAACAGTAATTGTGCTAACTTAGAATCGAAGGCCGGTTATGAACCGGTATCGAAGATCACGACAACAATTTTCGAGGCCTCTCTACAATCGGCCCCGAACACTGTGGGCATTACCCTCGCATAACGACTTCAGAAAGGAAAGAAACTTTATGATTGAATGGTCTCGGCTCGATCAATATGATTTACTGTAAGGGCCAAACAGTCAAATGAACCGTGCCCGCATAGACTGCTCGAGCCCTGGCACAAAACTTGTACACATGTGTAACTATTACGCACAAGAATAAAAAGAAGTTTCTACCTTGTGGATAAATATTTTTTTCCCTTAAGAATTTCTCTCTTTTTTTCTTTCCTCTTAAGGAATTTCCTACATCCAATCCCCTAAAGGTATCGAGCCCAAGGGCCGCCTTTATCCAGGTTCAAACGATCACTCCCAATCGGGGATTGCCGTCAAAAAATAAACTCGGACAGTTCGGGCTGAGGGAGCCTGGGCGCACAAGACCTATTAGGCAACGCCCCAACCTTAAAGGCTACGGCCATCCCCATTCGGGGACTTTTATCTTAGGAAAAGCCCGGATAACTTGAGGTGACAAGCCCACTGAGCAACACCTAAACTAAAAAGGCTACGACCATATTAGAATGGCTTGGAGACGTTCGTAACCCGTAATAAAAAAACAAGGCCTTGAAAAATTTCTAAACCAGTTCTAAACGCTACCCTCGACAAACCATAATAAAAAAAATTTATTATAAGTACTTTGGGGAAAAGTTCTGGTCATACCGAACCCTCACGATGCCTTAGAAAAAATAATATCAATGGCAAGACCTGTTCGGACCTCCGAACATGACCTAACTAGTTCATGCTAAGACATTTTGATCTTTGCAAACATAAAGAATAAAGCAAAGGGAAACAAAAATCATAAATTGTCGAAGGGAAAAACAAGCCTTATATTATATACAAAGTCTTTACAAAGGCCAAATGGCCTTAACAAAAAGTACAAAAGTGCACAAGTACAAAAAAAAAAAAAAAAGCAAAAACATCTAGCCTTGTCTTCTTCGCCTCCGGATCCATCGGAATCCTCAGAGTCTTCTTCTTCTTCTTCCTCGGGGTAAGCCAACTTCTTTGCCTCGAGCCCCTTAGCGATTTCGATCTTGGACAATAGATCACAACCCCGAGCATGAATCCTCGAGGCCTCTCTTCCTGACTGCCCCTTCTCATATTCAACAATGTCTTTCAAGAGGTCCTGGGTCGCCTCGGCATCGGCCTTATATTGGGCCACCATCTCGTGGACGTCGAATTTAACCACTGCGGCCGCTGACTTGGCCGTTTCGAGCTCCTTTGCCATAACTTCTCGATCAGAGGCAGCCGTAGCTGAGACTGGAGCTCTTCAACATTTTTAGCCTGCACCTCGGGCTTTTTCTTTACTGCTCGAAGCTGGACCTCAACCGAAGTCAGTTGCGTCCAAGCACCCTCTTTTTTCGAGGCCAGACGATCCATCCTGCCCCCTCCATTCGTCGGTCTCGACCTTGACAGCATCCATCTCAACTCGCAGTTGATCAATCCGATCAATTTTTTTTTGAACCTGCGGATTCCAACCGTTAATCACCGAGCCTAGCTCTTCGTCACTGACCTCAAATATTTTTACCTGCTCAACCAAGTTAGCATATTCCTATCGAACCACCTCCAGCTCTACTCGGAGGCTCTTAGCTGAGAAGTTTGTAAGAATCTCTCTTCTCAGTGAGCCCTCGGACCTCGGCCTCAAGCTGGTTTAGCTCATCTCGATATCGGAGAAAGGTCTCATGATGAAGCACCGAGGCCTGCAGACACACAGGAAAATTTTAAGATTATCTACAAATTAGTCTAAGTATGAATTGAAATCATCAAGAGATATTTGAAGTTACCCGGTTTAGCACCTGTTGTGCTTCATTGAACAGGCAAGGCGCCTCTACCTCATTCATCTTAGCTTGGTCCTCCTCGGTTACCAAGCACCGAAGATAGCTGGAAATCCCTACAGGGGCGGAAAGGATCCGGGCATCCTCCGGAACGGAGATTACGATTGACCGCTTCTGGTCAGGATCCACACTCGGAGTTGGAATCCGGTTGACCAGCTTCAGGCTTGAAGAAGGACTGCTTGTTCTCGAAGATGGACTTTTCTTCGGCACCTCCAAGTCACCCAACCCGGTGATATCCTTCGTGGCGGTAGAATCCACGCCATCAAAAAAGCCTCGGAAGGGGTCGTCCGCTCCAAGGACCCCCTCGTTGGGACGTTCCTTCACCGTCTAATCCTCGTTGTACATGGACTCAGTGAAAGAAGGCGACTTGATGATGTCAATCACACCGTGTACTTACTTTGGGGCGTCTCCTACATCCCGAGAAGCTCCCGCCACGACCTTCCTAACTTTAGGCAGATCGACCTCATCTCTCTCCGATTTGGATGCCCCTTGCCCTTCGAGTCGTAAAGACACTCAGGCCACCAGATTAAAGGCTTCTTCTTCTTGTTCTCCTTCGAATTCGTTCCTCAGCTGATGGAGTGAATCCTGAGACAGTGCTCGAGCACTGGTGCTTTCTTTAGATTTATGCACTAACCTTTTCGTTGGTTTCTTTTTCTCCGAGCTCGGAGAACTCAGCGCCCTTTTTCTTTTCTTCTCTTCACCTTGTCTCAAAGCAGGTTACTCGATGGGGAAATCATCACTGTCGAATGGGGGCCTCATTTTGACATCCTTGGATAAACCTGCAAAAAGAAACAAAATAAGTGAGAACTTAATGATGTAAAAGGGAAACCAAATATTACTCACGAAAGAGATCTAACCGTGCTAATGGGTCTCCCATCGGCCCTCTGAAAGCTCGCGCCACGAACGCTCGAAATAAGGCCTTTGTAATACGATGCCCTCGACCCATTCCTTGAGTTGAGGAACTGCATTCTGGACCCAAGCAACAATTTCACCATCACAGAACACCGATAAGAAGGAAGGAAAAAGGTGCTAAATCAAATTTTGGAAGCAAAATTATACTTACGCGACATGTTCCACTTCACAGGGAACAACATGTGCTCGGCCGGGATCAAGTCCGAGGTCCTCACTTGGACGAAACGGTCTAGCCATCCTCGATCCCTATCTTCATCGATACTCGAGAATAGGGCTTTACTGGTGTCGAGCTTGATCAGTCCCCCCCGGTAGAGTTGGGGACTGTATAAATGCATGAGGTGGTCGATAGTGAAAGAACACCCTTCGATCTTGCTTACAAAGAAACAGAGGAGGATTACGATCCTCCAGAAAGAAGGATGAATTTGACCAAGGGTTACCTCGTATCTTTTGCAAAAGTCGATGATAACCGGGTCTAAGAGAACCAGCATGAAGGGGTAAGTGTAAACACTTAAAAATCCCTCGACGTGGGTGGTGGTGGCTTTATCAGGTTCGGGAACCATAGCATGTTTGTCAACCCAGTTACAATCTTTTTTGACTTTGAAAAGAACGTCCTCGGTGATCGAGCAGATGTACCTCGAGACCTCCTCGCACTGGCCTGGTACGAAGGAGGGCTTTTCGACCTTAAAAGCAGCATTGGCCGGGCACCCCCCGGGATGAACATTTTCAGAGGAGGTTCGGCACTGGTTCCTCGATAGCAATACGCGAAACGATATCTTCGATAGCCGTCCGCAAGGTAGAAGGAGTTTCTTTTGGGGAACGATTTTTGAAGTCTTTGCCATTTCTTTGAAAATGAAGGAAAAGGGAGGATAAAGAGGAAACTAAAAGAGTACACTTGATGGTTTGGGATGAAGACGGAACAGAAGTTCTTATAAAAAGATCTCACATAACCGAAATATAAGTGCCTGAAAATATTAAGATTGCTAAGGTACGAGGGCAGAAGGTTTGAATGTAACGTTTGAATGAGCAAATAAGGGGGTATTTATAATTTTTCATTGATGGTTCACATCCAGGAGTGGCGACCAGCAACTGAAAAACATTTAATGCCATAAAGACTTGACTGACGAGACGTTTTGACTGTTTTGTCGTTTCTGTCATGTAGTGTCGAAGAAAAATTCGAAAGCTCACGTCATTTCTCGTCGTCTACTCTCTGAAAAACAAGGGAACTATCTGTATATGGTCGAAATCGAGCTCGCCTACGACATGGCAGATTAGGCTCGGAACATGACAACCCAAGACTGAAGATCGACCCCGAGTCCCATCGAGCTAGAACCCGGGGTCAGAACGCCTGCCTTCGAGAATATTGAGTCCGTAATACCGGAATCGACCTTAGCCCCCATCGAGCTCGAAGAAACATTGTTAGCATAACCAACAGAAGACTGAAATATCCGTGGCCGGTCAGATATTACGGCGAAAATCTCGACGTGTATCAGTAAGGAACTGACAATCAGCTAATCAAGGGATTTTTAGCTTTTATAGAATTGTACCTAAAGTAGGACTCCTTTACTATATAAAGGGGAGGTCTGATAATTTATTTAATACATTATAACATGCATTCCAAAGTATTATATTAGTATTCTCTTTAAGTTCTTATTCTTCTGTCTTGATATCGATCGAAATGCGTTCGGCTCGAGGGTGGCTGACCTTCCAAGGCTGAAACTGTTCAATTCGTATGGTTTGCATTTACCTTATCATTATTTATTTCAATTGCAATATGATTTATCATTTTGTGTCAAATTAATCCGCGTATCCTTAGAACCACTTACAAATTCAATTGTTATCCCATTTTGAGGATAAACAAAAGTATTTTTTTTCCAACACAATACGAGTACTTTCTTTTCATGATGTAGAAAAGATAATTTCTTTCATTTTAACAAAACGAGTACATTCTTTTTCATGATGTAAAAAAAATATTTTCTTTCATTTTAATAAACTGAGTATTTTCTTTTCATGATGTAGAAAAAGTATTTTTTTTCATTCAACAAAATGAGTAATTTATTTTCATGTTGTAGAAAGAATACATTCTTTTTCAACAAAATGAAGTATTTTCTTTTTAGTTATCGAGCTCAAATTTCGACGTTGTTCTTATGTAAAAAAGTAAAGTAGCACCTTAGTTCCTTTAGGTATGTGTGAATTTTGAAAAGAATAATTAAATTATTCATAAAATAGGGTCGGGAGGGGGAGGAAGGAGTACATAAAAATGGAGATTTTGGGGAAGGTGGATTGGGAAGAGTAGCATACAAAATTATTTTCCTAAAAGTATTTTATACTGTCTAACCAAATAATAGAAAATATTTTTCAGAAAATATTTTTCACTCACCAACCAAACAAAGAAAAATAAATAATAAAACTACTCATTTTATATTTTTCATCAAAAATATTCTCCTTTCGTACCAAACCCTTAGAACCCTTTGCTATATTGATTGCTGTGTTTCACTCTTTTTGGGCCTGGCACGTGCTAACCTTAAGTGACACGCCTTCAAATGCGCTTTACACTATTCTTCTTCCACGTTGCCCAACCTCTATACTGATCTTCCTCCAGATTTTCATGGCCGCTCAACTGCATTTCCAGTTTTCTTATGCCCTTTCAATATTCTCTCTTCCTGCTCGATTTATGTGCTTGATGGTACATTTATAAGGTGAGTTTTGCTCTCTTCTTTTTTCAATTTTCAGAATCGCTGCTGGATAGAAATTATTTAAATTGCAGTTACAAAAGTTATGATTGTTTGTGTGGATTAAAAGTCAAAGATCTATTGTCAACCCCAATATTTTATGATTCTTTATTCTTTTTTTTTGTTTTTTGTTTTTTGAAGTTATATTGTTAATTGACATTGAAGCGGCAGAGAGTTTGGCATAGGCCTCTATTTGTATATGAATAATTGTTCCTTCTATAAAATTACAAAAACTGAGCGAGTTCCAAAAAATACTGTTCCAAAGAACTTCGGTTTCACTTAGATGCATGTACTTATGACTATTTTTGTGTCAATTTTGGAGCAGCAATGAGATGAAAAGAACTCTATGAGAGTAGATGAAAGCTCTGTGAACAAAATTCCTAAAGTTCAGTAATGCACTTATCTTCTCTTAATTATTTTTTGTTCAGTTCCAACTTTTTTATGTTCAACAATGGAGTTGGCAAAAATTACATTAGTTTTTTGTTTTTATGAAAAAAAACAGCAGCAAGGTAAGTAGTTCTAATTTTGAAGACTTAACTAAAAACAAGAAATAATTTTTATAGGAGTATTATGGGTATCTAGCATATCAGACTGTAATAATCTTTAGAGTTGACATAAACTTCGGAATTTTTCATATAAACTGTCTTCTCACGTGCTATTAATCATTCTGCATATCTTTAACCTGGGTGCCTGGTAAACATGTGTTTCTTCTGGGTAATTTCACATGTGCAACTTATGAATTTTTGAAATGCGATCGCAGTGCCTGCATGTCAGTTTAAGTTTCGCAGGTATGTGCTTCTTTGCTCGAGCCAGTCAACCTTTACTTGCCTCCAGGCTCTTGAGATGGTTGGCAGCTTCTCTCACAGGAGAAGAGATGGTATTTGCTGGAACCTAAATTTGTTGCATGTCTTAAATTCTCTATGTAGTTTCGATTAAAAGAATACTTCTTTTTGGTAGTGTAGCTACTGTTAATAGTTATATTGCATTTGCAATGCGGATATCTCGCGGTAATAAGCTTGTGAAGAAATATCTTCCAAACAAAGAAACACAAGTTCATATGGAGAAGACAGAAACTATGAAAAAAAACTTAGATGACGTGATATTTATGGGAAGATATCAGCTAATAAAAAGAGACAATGTTACTACAACGAGGCACCAAAGAACTTGAGCAACAAAAATAGAATCGTTCCATAAAATCAGTTGTTGATTGCTCAGATGAGATAGACTACTTTTATTAGAATGAGTCTCTTTTTCTTTACGATATAAATGTAGTAGCACATAGACAAAATAGACATGATTCCCTCAAGTCACACGTCTAATATCATTATGCATGTGTCTCCATATGCGTGATTTAATATTTTCCCTTAATATTTTCCCCGACAAACTAATAAACTTTACTAACGAAAGGGTGCACATGATTGGATACTTTATTAGTCTACTTGAATATACTAAATGTAGAATGTGTTCCATTCTGACCATTTCTGTCTTTTTGATATTTTACCAATAGAGGCAAAACCTTTCTGATTTTGAAAGTCTTTTTTATTATCATTTTTCCTTATCTTAACTAGAGTCAACATCTGGAGCTATAGCATCTCCACTTGGTTTAATCGTTGATGGAACAATCCTTTTTTATATCCTTGATGCAAACTTAAAGAACTAACAATGCTTGTAGATCTTAAACTCTCTCTCTCTCTCTGTCATTTGTATCTAACACAATTACATAAATACTTTGGTAGTTTTGCATATGAAATTTGTTTAAACTTTTCTGCTATACAGCTAAAGCACTTGCAACTTCTCTTTTGCAGCTCGATTCATTATTTTACTTCTCATTTGGAAATATGCTTATTTGCTGAGACATTTAATAAATCTATGTTCTTAGCTTCAAACACATGTTGATTAATGTACATTTGTTATCAGAAAACTAGAAATTTTTTTTACCAACTGCCCAAGCTCTACCATTCACAACATGCTCTCTTGGATTCCATCACCATAGTTTTACTGGAGAGCAAGCGGAAGAGTTCTCTGTCTTGTCGCTGAAATTGTTACAGCTGCTTCGTTCGGGTCGCTTTGCCCTTCTGGATTGCGGATCGGTAAGCTCAGTTCCTGCACGTTATTCCCTCCTACTTCGTTTCGTTTTGTTTTTAGTGTTTCCTGTGTATAATCTGTGATTCTTTTCCCAACAGTTAACATTAAAGCGAATGAAGTTAACTCTTTTGTGCTAGAAATCCACAAAAGAGTTGCCTAGAAGTGCCTTTTTGTTAATGTTACAGATGGGGATGTATTACCCTATGATAAAACCCTTGTAGTTGAGATCAACTGTCTTGTTGACTTGTAGTCAAAGATATTTTAGATAAGAAAATTCCTGCATATCACTATAGGACACCATATATTTTTCTTTTTTTCGATGATTAACGCTTCAAAGAGTTTAATTCAATATTTTTCATTTTTTACCTTAGATATTAACTGATTATGATGAGATGCAAGTATAGATTCTAAGCTTTAATTAAAGACCTTGACTATAAAAGCTCATATAAAGATCTGAAACTGTTTACAGAATATCTTATAACTAAATTCTAAATTTTTGGTTACTTTAACATCTCAACTGAATATGACTCCTACAAAAATGTCTCACTTTTATCTTTTAATCATTTTTTGAGCTTTTTTAACTTGTAATGGACATTTGGAATTATTGATGTAGTCCTTTTCTGCTATTGCTCTTGATGCAAATAACCATATAGAGAGCTTCTGAAGTATAGAGCAGGAAGATCAGAATAGTTTGTTCATCTTCTTGGGCGTCGATGATGTTCTTCGCTGCTCTGATTTTGCTCTTTCAAGGTAATTACATAGTTCAAAAAGTTAGTTTAGTGATCTATCGTGTTGGATCTTTTACTACGGTGATATTATTTGAAGATTTATAATTTTGACTTTAACTGTACTTTAATAAAATGATAATCAGACTGTAATCTCTAATGTGTAGCCTGAAAATTTTTACAGCTTTGATTTTTCTGTTCTTTGTCTCAAAGTAAAGATTTGGACAACTTGAGTTGTTTAGTTAGCCCTTCTGGCTGAGTATAAACAAGAGTATCTATGAATGACTCAAATTAAAACAAACAATTTGGACTAAACACTGGCTTCCAACAAGTTACATGAGTGACTCATTGTCTATTCATCATCTAATTTATCTATTCTTTCTAATTTCTTTTGAAAGATACGTGTAAATTAATGCAGTCTCCTTGACCAGTATATTTTGATATGGGTAGGTGCAAAATAAGTGAAGGTGGAGTTAAAGCAAAATAAGTGAAGGTGGAGTTAAAGCAACAGAAAGCGACTGTAAAGAAGTGCGAGCTATGGCCATATATAAGCTTATGATCCTTCTATCAATGCTGTAAGTTATTAGTAGATACATCTTGTGAATTTGTTGCACTTAAGATTTAGATCAATTATACTATTCATCTACTAATGTTTGGAAAAGTTTCACTTGAACCGCTGCATCAGTACTACAATAAACTTACTAATTAGTAAATACTTTCGTGGATGCTCTTCTAACTCCATCGTTGTCTACCTTGTGCAGATCAATTAAGGTGTTTTACAGAATAGACGCTTCCTTACTGTCGAGGGAAACCAATATTGTCTAATCACTTCTAATTTTCAAAAAAAAATTTAACTCTGGGAGTTTCTGCACGCAAGCTCATTCCTACATACACTTTCACTACATGTTTATTTACACTTGTTGTTAGTACTTACAAAAAGGAATGGCAAGGTGGTACACAATGTATAACGAAACAGTTAAAGCTTTGTTCACTTTGGGCCCGGCGTCCACCTTTTTGCCTCATAGATGTCACGTATTGAGGGATAAGGTGATTCTTGAATGGCTTCATATCACATTTAAAGTCTAGAGTTCATCTAAAGTTGTTTCTTGAATGATATTTGCTTCCTATCCTCTTTTCTCATTTTTGTGCTATAATGTAGTTCTCTCTTTTATGGCTTTGATCTTGTGAAGCCATTGTTCCTAGAAGTTGAAATAGGTAACTCTATTTTATTAGATCAGGATATTATAATGCAGCTGTCCTCTTGCCCAACAAGAAAAAAGGAATGAAAAAAAATAATTGGACTGGAAAATACAGACAATATATCAGAATGTTACTTGCTGGTTTGATGGTTCTACTTTTTCCATTCTGATAATTTGTATTACACACATGCTACAATTTTTACTTTTTTATTTTTCAGATTAGCTTGTTGTCTGGTCCACAAGGCAAAAACATTCTGCTTCCTAACACGAAAAATCAGGGAGCTGGTAGCATTGCAGCAACAAGGAGAACTACATCTTGATTTATACATCCACATTGTATATTTTCTATTAGTTTTATTTAAATTTGACCTTTGATGTAGATTAAAAGTTAATCAATGTGTATTCTTAGTTTGAAACATTTTGTATCAAATTATATAGTTTTCTTCCAGCTTTGTTTCACGCTCGGTAAACAAAAGCTCTTTATATTAAATCAAAAACTAATAAGGTCCTTGGCCCTGGGCACAGCCCGGGCTACCTCCAAGTTGTTCATGAATAAGGAGCAAAATTGCCTTATCTTTTCGCTCTGTAGAAAACACTCAACCCAAATAAATAAAAGATTAAGTTACAAAATGGATCATGAAAGTTTGACTGCTCCTAACTGCCTGTGATTTTAGAGAATCTTTAAACACATACTTTTAACCTCTAAACTGTTTGTGCTATGAATTTTAGTAGAATCTATTATATTGAATTTCTCGTGAATAACAAAAACAGATGAATGGAGTAATCCTATTATGACAATCTACTATCGACTCACGTTTTTTATTTTGATAATTCTAATTCCTACTTTGACTGGAGCTTCTCTATAATAAGTTGTGGATAACATCCCCTCTATTGGATATCATTAATCTTCCCATGTAAAAACACAATAATGGATGTTCATTTATTTTTCTCTTGCATAAAAAATAATAGGTTATGTCTTCTCTTCTTGCTAAAGTTAATACAAAATGTAGTTGTAGGTTTATAATATGCAATAAAAGACCCTTACAACATGCATCAAAATACTAACAAAGAATAGAATACTAATGAATGATCATGGCCAAAATTCAAGGCCACAATAATCATTCTTTACATTAGAACAAAGATAGCTAGTCGTGATGGCACCTAACCCAACCCACTAGGTAAGCGAAATGATAGACAACACAGCTCAATTAGGATAACTAGAGTCAATAAATAAAATAACTGAGCTTTCTTACAAAATCTCAAGGATTGGTAGTACAAGTCATGAGTTTCTAAGACTTAGAATTTACAAATCTGGTATGAAATAAATACATCATCTGTTCCAATATACGTAAACAAATTTACAAATCTAAAGTTACCTAGAACAAGAGGCAGCTGTAATCGGAATGTAGGTACTTCTTCAATGCCACAACAACATCAGCTCTAAGATCTACACGCAAGGTGCAGAAGTGTAGTATGAGTACAACCGACCCCATGTACTCAATAAGTACAAACCTAACCTTAGGTTGAAAGCAATGGCGAGCTCGGAAGAAGGTCAGTGCCCAACAACAATAGCCAATATTAACTCATAATGATATAATGGAGGTAATAAAAGTAATAGCTCAAAAGATATCATGTTCATCTCGTTCACAGTTACAGAAAAGTAGACATGCTTTTCAAGAATAACAGTCAAGTCCGGATATTTCAACTGAAAATCAACTAAGCATGAGTTTATCTATAGAACTGTATTTCCAATTCACAACACTAGATAAGAATTTTCGTTTACCAATTAGCATGAGAAAAGTACATCTCTATGCCTACATGTCAAATCATGAATGTCATAGTACCGTCTAGCACGAGGAAAAATGCACCTCTATGTATACATGCCAAGTATGCATGTCAAATAAATGATTTCACTGTGATATTTCCAAGTACTCTTACCCTCAACATACCCAAGCTATCTGTCTCAGATGCCCACTTCCTCACACACACACAATCACTTAGCACTATACGGGTGCCTGGCTCATAAGCTCCTCACCAAAGCACGTGCGCACACACACACACACACACACACACACACATATATATCACTGTGCTTGTGCTCACTGCTGGTATGTCAGACTCCGGAGGGACGGATCCTGCCCAACTGCTAATCAAAGCCTATAAGTTCTGCTGTGGCGTGCTCCCCGATCCATAATAATAATAAAGCTGATAAGGCCTGCTGCGGCGTGCAGCTCGATCCATATAATAATAATAATAATAATAATTATATGAATAATAATTATAGTAGTAGCAGTAATAATAATAATAATAATAATAATAATAATAATAATAATAATAATAATAATAAAGCAAATATGGCCTGCTGCGGCGTGCAGCCCGATCCACAATAACACACAACACGACTCTCAAGCCCACCTCAGTATCAATCTCTCAAGTCTCAAGGGCTCACAATCTTGTACCACTCAGTCCAAACAATGATAACATGTGATGTGACAGTGAATGATAAACAGAGACTGAGATATGATATGCAAATCAAGAATCATGACTGGGTATATAATTACAATTAGAGCAGATAACTCAAAACACCAAAAATAGCCTCATTAGGTCTCAACCGAATAAGCACTTAACCTAAGCATGATTTCTAACATGAATCACAGCTCAATAACTCTAACAAGTAGGAATTACACGGATAAAACAAGATATAACAACAAAACAAGTCCGGTCATAGTCTAATAGTCGACTTGAATCATGATTACCTCAGTGCACACCCACACACTCGTAACCTAACATGTGCGTCACCCCAATACATCTCTTATAACATAGTTCCTAGGGTTAATTACCCTTAAATCCAAGCTTAGATATGTTACTTATCTCGAACATGCCAAATTCAATATCGAGCAAGCCAAAAAATACTCTAAAAACGCCATCACGTGTGTACCAACCTCCGACCACTCAAAACTAGCCAAAAGCAACTCAATAACATCAAATAATACTGAAGGAAACAATCTCAAATGCTAAAGGCCGAATCTTTACATATTTACTCAAACTCAACCATAAAGTCAAACCCGAACCTGCACCTCAGAACCCGACAAAAATCACAAAATCCGACAACCCATTCAATTACGAGTCCAACCATAATAATTTCACTCAATTCCGACTCCAAATCGATGTTCAAAACTCCACTTTAGGGAAGTTTAGACAAAAAATCCCAAATTTCTCTTTAAAATTCATAATCCAAAAGCCGAAATCGAAGATAGATGCTGAAATATAATAAAAATTGAGTAAACAATGCTTATTCTAATTCCTGTGGTGAAAATCCTCTCCAAAATCGCCCAAAATCGAGCTCCATATCTCAAGTTGTGAATAAAATGAGAAAACCCTCGAATTATAAGCTTCTGCCTAGAGATTTCTGCTTCTGTGGAAGAAAGACCGCTTTTGCGACACCGCATCTACAGAGAATACATCGCAGATGCGAAGACCACTCAAATCCAACCTTTCCGCTCCTGTGCGCCCAAATGCGCATCTGCGACTTTGAAGGTGCACCCAACATCCGCACCTGCACTTCTTGCACCTGTACAAACTTTCCGCATCTGCGGACATGCATGACCTCGACCAAAATGCGCTTCTGTGCCACTTGTGCCGCTTCTACAGCCCCGTAGGTGTGCACAAAATCTCGCATCTATGGACACAACCCAACTCCAGCCTTCTCGCATGTACGTCCATAAATTCCACTTTTGCAGCCATCGCACCTGCGCAATTCCAACCGCAGGTGCGCAACACTAGAACCATCTAAGACCAACAACCCCAAATGAAGGAGAAATGATCCAGAACACGTCCACTACTCACCTGAGCCCCTAGGGACCCCGTCTGAACATACCAAAAAGTTCCAAAATATAACGCAGACCTACCCGAGGCCTCAAATCACACATAACGGCATCAAAACTACGAATCACATCTCAAATCAAACTTAACGATCTTTCAAACTTTCAACTTTCAAAACTTATGCCGAACCACATCAAATCAACTCGGCATAACCTCAAATTTTGCACACAAGTTCCAAATGACATAATGAATTCCAAATCTCGGAACAACAATCCGAACCCGTCACCAAAATCAACTCCCGGTCAAATCTATGAACATTCCAAGGCCTCAAATTGTCAACTCTCGCCAAATAGTGCCAAAACCTTCTAGAAATATTCAAATGCAAATTCGGACATATGGCCAAGTCCAAAATTACCATCCGGACCTAACAGAACCATCAAAATTCCGATTCGAGTCAAATACACAAAAGTCAAACTTGGTCAACTCTTCCAACTTGAAGCTTCCTAGTTGAGAATCAATCTCCCAAATCACTCCCGAATCACCAGAAAACCAAAACTGACGATTCACACAAGTCATAATACATCATATAAAGCTACTCAAGACTTCAAACAGTTGAATGGAATGCAAATGCTCAAAACGATCGGTCGGGTCATTACATTCTCCCACTTAAATATACGTTCGTCCTTGAACGTGACAAGAGTTATTCCAAAGGCATCATATCACCGTGTAAACTCACCATGCACATACCCGTGAGTGACCCCACGTCACCCTAATCAATATAAGCCTAACAACACAACATAACTGAAGATCCTTACTCCAACCTTAGTCTGTAAACCTTAAAACTCAATTTCCAACATCCGGAATTCATTACAAGACCCGAATCTTGCACCTATAAACTATATAAGTTTGAACAAACTACATTAGCCATAACCATAACTCAAGATGTAATCACATGATATACCACATAACTCAGATACCTATAGCAATAACTACCAACCACAATAGCTGCTCAATGACGAATCCGGCACTGGTAACAAACCTCATATCAAATAAAACCTTGTTCCAAACCTTCGTACCTGCCAATGGTGAATGAAACATGCAGAAACTCTTAACCACTCATCAGATCAACAAGTCATGGATCTCTCTCTCGTTCTACATGTCCATAGTCAAATTCTAAGCCGACCAGTTACATTATCTTTCTAAATATACTGTAATCAAATCCGATAGCACCCATTCTAGGTCCAATGACCTCATCCCATCAATTACAGCTGCCCTATCGACATGCTACACCAGTATCATCTATAGTCACATGCTGTACAATCCGTGAACCAAGAAGCAACAACTCAAATGTAACCAATGATGAAAAAGAACCAAATGAGAGAACCGTCTCGCAAGCTCTACAGGTACCACCACAAACACAATGCTATGAACCCATCACCCATAATAGAACCAAGACACACGAATCTAACACGAAGGATCATGTTCTAACATAACTCCATTTCAATGCCTGACCTAATTCAAACATCGGTCCACATGAAATACCTCGAGCCATAATGCTCAAAATCAATGACCATACGCAAGTCGACAATAACCACATAAAGTGCATGACCATAACCACGGAGAAACAGCTAGCACAATATACCACCAACAGGAAATACCATAACTAAGGTGCAATCAACCATTCGACATCCCAAGTACCATCTCGCTCGAACTCCGCCACAAGGCCCAAACCGACCCGCATCATGTGTGCAAATAACCAACAATTTCACAACTCAACATAGCATAGAAGGGTAACATATAGATCATATCAGAACATGAACAAGCTTAACTCTAGCCGAATGACACACTACTCAATAATTACCATGGAGAGTCAACAAATACAACTCCGTGTAGAATACACATCCTCATTAGGCCTACTAGTGGCCTCAAAATCGATTCTGATCCTTTCGAAACGAGTAGGTAACCTTTCCAAAAATCTATTGGAACCTACCCACAACACATTCCTTTAGCTAGCTAACTTCGCCATATCTTTGCAGTCCGCAACCACGAAACAATCTGCCTCTAAGACTCCTATTCTCCAACCCACAAGAATACAAAATAATCACCAGATCTGATCCTATCTCCACCACTCAAATGACTGACACATCTTTCATACACGATCATCCCACGAGGAATACTTCTATAATTCTTCCGTTCCATATAGCAAAAATCTGAATATCAGCAGTCAATCAACTAGGAGAGTACTGCAATACCATTGAAGCATCCGTAAGTCAAAACACAGTGCACCTTCTAAAATGTACACTCTTCTCAAGTAATACCAAATAGTGCCAACATTTTTCTCACCATCTGAAATCGTCTATGCTGCATAAAACTCATGACCTTCCTTTTGAAACTAAACCATATACTTGCACATGCAAATTTCAATCTCACACGACGCACTGCCTCTATCAGGCCATCATATAAAAAAATGAGAACCTCATTATCAACTATGAGTCACAAGCAGAATACATACTCAATTAGCTAGAAACCTTCCACTTGATCCCATCCAGAAGAAAATCAACGCACCACAAACTCCCCAAGCTTGTAGAAAATATCCATCCCAAGCCATGGTAGAAATCATCGAGAACTCTATGAAACTCATTTGCACATAATCAAGCCATCAGAACAGGATTCCTTTAACTCAACCAAGTCACGCAGGTCGTTAAACCCAGTATTGCCCTCAAAACACCGATAAAGCCTCACCACATCATAGGAACCAAAAGAACCGATCATATCCATCACTATGCTGATCTAACCTACTACCAAGCTGTCCTATTTCTCCGAGTTTCTTCTGAATTGCCTTCAAGTTACACTTGTCCTTGCCAGAACACTAAGATCCTTACCCAATGCTCACCACAAGAGATCCTAGCATGAAACCACATAGTCCTAAAGCCTATAAGCCACTATATTCCCTCTTAAGCACCCAAAAAGCCGCATCCGAGTTACCCATTCTAAAGAGACCGTATGTGAATATAAAGCCATTTCCTTAATCTCTCTGATACTGAAATATAGAATCTATAAGGATACCAAAATATCACGAGTACCGACACCATCCAATGCAAATCTCAAATCTTAACCATATACAAATTCGAAAAATTCTCAAATGCCACATATGAATCTTGAACTCTTTAGAACCTTCTCGAGAGTTATCCGCCCCATTCAAATCTCAAATACACTGCCCGAAACGAGCTGAGCGACTTATGTCCCATTAGCACACCAACGCCTAAGGAGTAATCCACACCTCCAAGCCACCGAGTGAATCCCTTTTCTTAGTAAATTACATCCACCACGGACAACAAACCTAAACCATTCCAAGACTTCCATATATCCATAAGGTATAATACATCATGCATCCAGAAATTTCCCTACTTAAGTCATCCTCAAAACCAACCTCCACAAGTCATAACCGATCCACAAGTATGCCTCAGACGAAAACCAATACAACACATAACCATACAATCAAATGGTCTATAGCAGACTCCCCCACTTGGCTCGAAGCCATAGAACAAACTATCCGATAACTCAGAGTACCCATATTCTATTACTGCTATACTCCCGCACATGTGGTTCAACTAAATCCTTCATAAGTTCATGAAACACAAACCATAAAATACCTCAAATTATCTGCTAAGCTCGCATTCATCCTCGTGACAGTCAACTCAATTTCCCCAAACGATCCAAACTCAAATTACAACACATATAACCCACTGATAGAAAGAGCTCTCCATAAAACATCATGAGAATCACACATCCGAAGATTACTGCGCAGGTTCATGCTTAGCCTTAAATGACATCTCACTACGCACTAACAGGATCACCACCACTATGTAATTGCCAAATCTTCCCGAGTCTAAGCTCGTCAACAAGACATACGAACCTACTTATTTCCACAAATGAACAACCTGTCCCTCAAACACTTATAACTCAAAACTTTACAACACTTCAAAAACAGAAATCAAGCTCCCAATAGTCCCTTTCACATCCCAAACAACCCTTTTTGTCACATCCAAGACACCTGAACACATCCTGTAGTCACAACATACTCATCATATAACCATCAAACTACTCACTGAGCCATCAACCCTGCTCCTAGAGGCACAACCGGATATACAAGTCCAAAAGCACATGCTCACACAATTAGAACCAAACTGAGCCCAAGCTACGGTGAAACCTTGCCTTAAGTCCTCCAGACTGGCCCATCACCAAAACATAGCAAACACATCTCGCATCTCATCCATGGAATCCACAAGCCGTCAACGCACAACCGATACCGAGCACTTACATAATGTACGAGTGAGTAGAAGGAATTCAAAGAGGTATTCTTCAAGCTGAATCAATACCGCATGACAAGGAATGAAAGCTAGGGAAGTTTATCATAGATGCCCTGTAACCTCTCGAAGATAGGTATGGACATCATCATACCGATCTACAAGACTTTACTAGACATTTGCTCATGACTCGTAGAACCTATGAATCTAGAGTTCTGATACCAACTTGTCATGACCCAAAATCTAGCTAGTCATAATGGCACCTAACCCAACCTGCTAGGTAAGCCAAATGATAGAAAACACAACTCAATTAAGATAACCAGAGTCAATAAAATAAAATAACTGAACTTTCTGTACAAAATCCCAAGGATTGGTAGTAAAAGTCATGAGCTTCTAAGACTTAGAATTTACAAAGCTGGTACGAAATAAATACATCTTATGTTCGAATATAAATAAACAGATTTATAAATCTAAAGCTACCAAGAACAAGAATCAGCTATAACTAAAATGTAGGTACATCTTCAATGCCAGCTCCTACCATACATAACAACATCAACTCTAAAATCTGCATGCAAGGTGCATAAGTGAGTATGTGTATAACCGACCCCATGTACTCAATACGTAACAAACCTAACCTTAGGTTGAAAGTAATGACGAGCTTAGAAGAAGGTCAGTGTCCAACACCAATAGCCAATATTAACTCATAATGATGTAATGGAGGCAGTAAAAGTAATAACCCAAAAGAAATTATGCTCAGCTTGTTCCCAATTACAGAAAAAGTAGACATGCTTTCCATGTATATCAGTCAAGTCCGGATATTTCAATCGAAAATCAACTAAACATGAGTTTATCAATAGAATTGTATTTCCAATGCTCAACACTAGATAAGAATTTCTGTTTACCAATTAGCATGAGGAAAGTACGTCTCTATGCCTACATGTCAAATCATGAATGTTATAGTACCGTCTAGCATGAGGCAAAATGCATCTTTATGCCTACATGCCAAGTATGCATGTCAAATGAATGATTTCACGGTGATATTCCCAGGTACTCTCACCCTCAACATACCCAAGCTGTCTGTCTCAGATGCCCACATCATCACACACACAAAAAATCACTCAGCAATGTATGGGTGCCTGGCTCATAAGCCCATCACCAAAGCACGTGTATATATATCACTGTGCCTACGCTCATTGTTGGTCTGTCAGACTCCAGAGGGGTGGATCCTACCCAACTGCTAATAAAAAGCCAATAAGGTCTACTGCGACGTGAAGCCCTATCCACAGTATAATAATAGTAATAAAGTCAATATGACCTGCTGGACATGCAATCCGATCCACAATAACATTCACAAACTCACAACACAGCTCTTAGGCCAACCTCAATCATCCATCTCTAAAGCCATTCAAGAGTTGCCACCACCCAAAAGCAGGAAGGATGCGATGAGATTCCTTGATAGGCTGAATTACATCAGCTGTTTTATAGCCCAGTCTACAGTAATTTGTGAACCTATCTTCAAGCTGCTGAAGAAGGATGCGGCTACAAAATGGACAAAAGAGTGTCAGAAAGACTTCATTAAAATTAAGGAGTACTTGTCAAATCCACTAGTGTTGACTCCTCCCAAGCCCGAGAAGCCACTGTTGTTATACGGGTCAGTCTTGGATAATGCGTTTGGATGCCTGTTGGGAAAACACAACGAAATCGAAAGAAAAGAGCAGGCCATCTACTGCTTTAGCAAGAAGTTCGCACCATGCGAGGCCAAATACACTCTGATAGAGCGCACTTGCTGTGCCTTGACTTGGATCTCCCAGTATTTAAGGCATTACATGTCAGCTTACACCACGGATTTAATAACCCGACTCGACCCGCTCAAGTATATCTTTCAGAAGCCGATGCCTACAGGAAAACTAGCCAAGTGGCAGATTCTTCTCAGCAAATTTGACACCGTGTACATAATGCAGAAGGCCATTAAAGGACAAGCCTTAGCCAACCACCTTGTAGAGAATCCAGTGGACAAGGATTATGAACAGCTCACCACGTACTTCCTAGACGAAGAGGTGTTATTCGCTGGAGAAGATATTGTAGAGTCATACCCAGAATGGAGAATGTTCTTCAATGGAGCAGCAAATTTCAAAGCTTTAGGAATATGGACAGTCCTAATTTCGAAATCAGGACAACATTACCTGGCATCAGCAAAGATAAGGTTAACTTGCACCAATAATATGGCTGAGTACGAAGCATGCATCCTTGGGATTAGGATGGCGGTTGACATGAACATCAAGAAGCTTTCAGTCATTGGGGAGTCTGATCTATTGATACATCAAGTTCAAGGAGAATGGACTACCAAGAATGTGAAGATCCTTCCATGTCCACTATATAATGGAGTTATGCCAGAAATTCACACAGATCGAGTTCAAGCATAGTCCCAGGACCTAGAACGAGTTTGTTGGTGCTCTTGCAACCTTATCATCCATGATTCAACATCGAGATAAGAATTACATCGACCATATCGAGATAGAGATCAGGGATCAACACACATACTATTTTCATGTAGACAGAGAGACAGATGGTAAGCCATGGTACTACGACATCAAAAGGTTCCTTGAATCAAGAGAATATCCAGAGAATGCTAATAATAGTCAGAAGCGAGCATTCAAAAGGCTAGCAAATAACTTTTTCCTCAACGGGGAAGTCCTATATAGGAGGACTCAGACTTGGGTCTGTTGTGATGTGTAGATGCTGCTGAAACAACCAGATTGCTAGAAGAAATACACTTAGGGACATGTGGACCTCATATGAATGGCTTCTCCTTAGTCAAGGATATCTTAAGAGCTGGACACTATTGGATGACTATGAAAAGCGATAGTATCTGCTATGTGCATAAGTGTCACTAGTGCCAGATCCATGGGGATTTCATCCGGGTTTCGCCTAATTAGTTGAATATAATGGGTTCGCCTTGGTCGTTTGCCACTTGGGGCATGGACGTCATTGGACCAATAGAGCCCGTCGCATGAAATGGGCACCGTTTCATCTTGGTAGCAATTAATTATTTCACCAAATGGGTGGAATCTTCTACATACAAGGCCGTCATAAAGAAAGTAGTGGCAGGTTTTGTCTGTAACGACATAGTTTGCCTATTTGGGATACCCGAGTCAATTATCACTAACTGTGCGACTAACCTCAACAGTGATCTCATAAGGGAAATTTGTGAGAAGTTCATATCCACCGTAACTCTAACAGCCTACATACCACAAATGAATGCAGAAGTTGAAGCGGCCAACAAAAACATCAAAAGAATTTTGCGAAAAATAGTGGACAATCATAGGCAATGGCAAGAGAAATTATCCTTTTCCTACTGACCACCATGAGGACATCCACTGGGGCAATGCCATACATGTTAGTATATGGCACCGAAGCTGTGATACCCGCAGAGGTCGAGATACCATCTTTCAGAGTCATTCAAGAAGCCAAGTTAGACGATGTAGAATAGATACGAGTCAGGCAAGAGCAAAATCATGCTCATCGACGAGAAAAGAATGGATGAAGTATGCCATAGTCAGTTGTATCGAAATAGGATGGCCAATGCATTCAACAAAAGGTTGAAGCCTCACCAGTTCATACCGATAAAATTGGTTTTGAAGAAAATATTCCCTCATCAAGAAGAGGCCAAAGGAAAGTTCGCACCAAATTGGCAAGGTCCTTACGTTGTCCATCAAGTGTTGTCGGGAAGAGCTCTAATCTTGGCCGAGATGGATGGAAAAGTCAGCACGAAGTCTATCAACTCAGATGCAATCAAGAAATACTACATTTGAAGACAATAGAGTTAGGCTTTGGTTGCAACAAAACTACGCTCGACCTTACTTCCCACGGGGGGATACGTAGGCAACCTACATAGGGTCTAGTTTCTCTTCTCTCCTTTTCTTTTGTAACAAAAAATCTAAATATCATTTTGTATGTACCCGAAACTATGCCACAACTTAATTTATTTGGGAAGGAATACATAGGCAATCCTCATTGGATTCAGTCATCTTTTGTAATTGAACTATCTTCTGGCCTGATTCCATTTGGATACGCAGGCAGTTTGAGTCAGACTCGACCACTTTATTTTTCAATCTCATCATTTTGCATCTGTTGTAATCGAACTAAGTTTTGACCTGATTCCATTTGGATACGTAGGCTGCCTGAGTCAGGCTCGATCATCTTCATCATATTTCTTTATCTTTACCCACGAACTATATTCAGAGCTGATTCTATTTTGGATATGTAGGCAACCTAAAAGGATTCGGTCATAACCCTAGGAATACCTTTATAATGCATCAGTTTAGAGTAGGACGCAATCGCAGCGGCAAGAAGCCATGTTGTCAGAAGCATCATGGAGGATCGACATTCAATAAGATAGAGTCTTCAAGAAACAATGCTCGCATTTGAGGAACTTCCGAAACATGTCATAATACGGGACGACGACATTTATTATAAAATAAAAGATTTTCCAAAATGTTTTCTAAATAGATCATAATCCTCACTTACCAAACTTCATGGCGTAACCTTATTAGGATAGGGGTAAAGCCAGGACTACAGTCGACACAAAATGACACCCCCTGCTAAGAATTTTTCTTTGAATACAAGGCCAACAAGACATAAAGAAGTGCTGGAACACAGTGGAGCAATGACAGATCTGCCATTCCCTCATAATTATCACCCCTCTTTCCTTATTCAAATTTTTTCCTTATATAACTAAAACTAACTCTCAGATCCTTGCAGGTATCCTGGAACCAGGCCGCTGACACAGACGAAGCATATTGTATATAGCAAATCATCTGTTCAACTGAACACAACATGTTGTATATAGCAAGCAGCTAGCCACGCCAACCGGTGCATATTGTATATAGCAAACCACCTGCTCAATCAATCGGACCGTCCTGTACAAAATTGAGTCGTTGGCTTCGCCAATAGAAGCCCTGTATATGGTAAATTGTCAGCTCAATCGATCGGCTGTACAAATCGAGCCTCAGCTTCGCTAATAAAAGCCCTATATATAACAAACTATTCGCTTTGATAACGGGAGCAATCTGCACCGCCGCTCCGCCACATCGGAGATCAGAATAGATAGTTGTAAACCTTGTTTCTAGCGTTATGCTAAACGACGACCACGATTTAGTTTCATAGTCAAGAGTACTTATTGGGCATGCTCCTTATTTCTTTATTGTTATTTCGAACATTTTGACGTTTTGTTCATGCAGCTTACATGCATGGTTAAACTTTTTTTGGAGTCAGAAACTCCCATCGTGCAGAGATACTTCACATTTTAGTGCAATCACTCCCATCACGCAGAGACACTTTGCATTTCAATGTAACTTCTCCGATCAAGCGAAGATGCATTTCACATTACAATTCAACTACTCCCATCGCGCAGAGATACTCCCAATACGAGGAGACCTAATGCTCCGACAGCTATGGAACGGTACACAACCCGGCTAATAATCGAGTCAAATTCAAGTTTCCCATTATCCCAATCCTAGATAACAGCTAGCCAGCAGCCAAGTATAATTCCTGCATTATTTACATTACATCTTAACATATTCTGCATTGCAATATATGGGTATGTGTGTATTTTATTTTTTGCAGGAACAAACATCGCAATGTGTAACTCCTTCTAAGCAGCAAACCAAGCTACAACGCTATGAGGTACAACAAACTCATAGGCGGACCAAGGATCCAAGATCAAACTCAAACACGATTAGTGGAAATCTAATTCTTCAAATCTTTCAAATCAAGCCGCAACTCAAAGCTATCATGAGTACCAAATTTTCCGTCTCGCAGCATCGTCATAATACGATACTGGGGAAATTCCTACGGGCATCGCTTCCCCAAAATCTTTACTCCAGAACTACATGAGACGTGATCCTCGTCAAGCCCGAGGTATGTAAGCAATTCAAAGCCAGAATTCGGTCCCAACTCCCCAAAAAAAAATCTTCCTGGAATCCCTCCTTGACTCCTAATTCTACCACTCATGATCTTCCTTGATCCACTTGCCATTCCTGCAATGTATGCCTAAAAGTTGGGGCAAAATTGGCCTTGGTTCAATTTCTTTATCCGAAAATTATTTTATCGTTCCCGTTCAAAGAGGGGAATCTGTTGACGGTTAATTTTGACCCTTCCTTTTAAAATTAATTTATTTATACTTAATAATTTACAATGAACGTTTTGAAAATATTTTCAGTCAATAATATTTATTTTACAAAATTAATTAAGTATTAGTAGTTTTGAAATTAATAATTTAATATTTTAATTATAATTACAAAATATATCATACATACCATTTTAAGATTATTAAAATAACTTTATATACATCACATAGGCTTTATAATTAATTTAATGAATTACTCCTTAATTTCTAGTTAATTAGACCATTATGTAAATGACTCAAAATTAGTGTTGTAATATAAAAGACAAGGTATTTTACTAATTATTAATTGGAATAATTAGTAGTATATTTTATAATTATAATTTTTCCTATATTTTATTGAAAATAATTAAGTTTATTTAAATTAGTTTCAAAAGGGTTAAAATGTTAAAAGGATATAATTGAAATTCTTTAATTAAACATAGAGTGGCTACCATTTAAATTAATTTTGGCCCAAATAACCAAGCCCAATTCGAACTGACCCAATCCAAACAACCCCTCCAATCCACCGTGGCAATCCGTGTCGCCTTTTCTTGTCCAATCAGAGCTTGCCACGTCGCCCATCCCATTCCCTCAGAAAACAAACACATACCATCTCAGCCATTGATCCATATCATCAACAGGTAAGATTTAATCCCATTTTTGGTTATCGTTTAAAGGCCTGTCGCATTTTATCTCCGCCGTTGGATCACAAGAATCCAACGACCGTGAATGTTTCCCCAACAAATGTTTTCTAAATTCTTCATTATCAAAATAATCAGAGCCATTGATCAAAAGATCCAACGGCTCTCATTCAATCTCCCAATCTTAACTTAGAGACGCCCCAAAACCCTACTCATTCCTCTTTTGACCGGCTACCCAAATTTCCCCTTTCTTTTCTATTCCCTCTCGCCTGAAAACACATCAATCCTCAAAAAGCCTGCACAAATTTGTGCAAGGTCACAAATCGACCATGGATTCATTCTTATTGCTCCCTAAATCCGCGAATCCCGCTGGTTCTTTCCCTACTCCGTCTCTAAATTCGAAATGTCCCAAATTCGAAACCCTAGCTAGACGATGAAACTTCAAATCGTTTGTGTTGCTGCTATGGTCTTTTAAATCCATGGCATGCATGGCCACATTTACAGTTTCATCATCAGTAATTTTTGTCCAGAGGTCAAACACGGTGACCTCTAGACGTTAGGGCTTGACCACTTGGTTGAGAAGTTCAACGGTCGACCTTCTACCTTCTTAGGTAAAACATCCTCACTGTTCCCCCCACCCCCCATTCTTTCTGATTTCACCCGATTATGCTCACATCATATCACGACCTAAAATCCAACTAGCCGTGATGACACTAATCCAAACTGCTTGGTAAGCTAATTAACAATAAACCAATTCCCATAAGATTCATCAATAGAAGTAATGACAATACAATTAAACTTTTATACAAAGAATTCCCAAGGACTGGTAGTACAAATCATGAGCTTTTAAGATTTAGACTTTACAAAGCTGGTACGAAATAAATATATCATCTGTTCGAAATAAACATGAACAAATTAAAAATTCTAAAGCTACCAACAACAAAAAGGCAGCTATGACCGTAATGCAGGTACGTCTTCAATGCTAGCTCCCACCATACACAGCAACATCAATATCAAAAATCTGCACGCAAGGTGCAAAAGTATAGTATAAGTACAACTGACCCTATGTACTCAATAGGTGACAAACCTAGCCTTAGGGTGAAAGCAGTGATGAGCTTGGACAACAGTCAGGGTCCGACACCAATATCCAACAACAACTCAGAACAATATAATAAAAGTAGTACAAAAAATAACTCAAAGATATAATGCTTAGCTCGTTCACAGTTACGGAAAAATAGGCATGCTTTTCAGCTATAACAGTAAATCCCATATCTTTCACCAAAATCACCAAATTATGAGTAAGTCAGAAATCTGTGATTTTTCCCAAAAACTTTCAACAACAGATAAGATGTTTCAATCTCAGATATCATGAGGAAAGTACATCTCTATGCCTACATGTCAATGCGCATGTGAAGTCATGAATGTCACAATAGCGTGTAGCATGAGAAAATACATCTCTATGGCTGTATGTCAAGTATACATATCAATGCAATGCATCATAGTGATGAACTCATGTACTCACTCTCTCAGAGTACTCAATCGTATTGTCTAGTAGTCCCACTCATCATGATCAATCCCTCAGCACACTCAATCACTCAGCATAGTACGGTGCCTGCTGCGGCATGCAGCTCGATCCACATATAGCCATAAGGCCTGCTGCAGCGTGCAACTCGATCCACATATAGCAATAAGGTCTGTGGCAGCATGCAACCCGATCCACATATAGCCATAAGGCGTGTTGCAGCATGCAAGCCGATCCACATATGAGTCACTAATACCAGCTGCGGCGTGTAGCCCGATCCCGTCATGAATCATTAACACTTACTGCGGTGTGCAGCCTGATCCCATCAATATCACTCACAATCCGGCCCTCAGCCTCAACTCAGTCATCAATCTCTCCAGTCTCTCGAGCTCACAAATCTCATGCCGATCAGCCCAAACAATGATAACATGATGTGACAAAGATAATAACTGAGACTAAGATATGATATGTAAATAAATGAATATGACTGAATATGTAATTAATTTTTAAGAAAATAGCTCAACAACAAAAATGACCTCAATGGGTCCCAACAAAATAAGTACATAACCTAAACATGATTTCTAACATGGATCACAACTCAATTATTCTAGCATGTAGGAATTTCATGGATAAAAACAAGATAGAATACTACATGGTACCACAGAATCATTCGAGTCATAATTCACATGGTGCACGCCCAAACGCCCATTACCTAGCATATGCATCACCTCAACACCAAACAAATAAGACGTATGTTCAGGGATTCATACCTTCAGCACCAATTTTAGAAGTGTTACTTACCTCGAACAAGCCGAATTCCAATACCGAGCAAGCCAAATGATACTCCAAAAATGCCATCCCGCGTGTACCGACCTTTGAACGGCTTAAAACTAGCCAAAAGCAACTCAAGAACATTAAATAATGCCAAAGAAAACAAACCCAATCGATAAAGGTCGAATCTTAAATCAAAAGCCCAAAGTCAACCAAAAAGTCAAACCCGGGATCGCACCTTCGACAACCCATTCAATTACGAACCATACTAGTTTCACTCAAATCCGACTTCGAATTGATGCTCAAAACTCGAAAAATCACTTTATGAAATTTTAGACAAAACCCCTAATTTTCCTTTTGAAATCATCAATCAAATGCCAAAAATGAGGATAGATTCATGAAATATAATCAAAACCGAGTAGAAAACACTTACCCCCAATCCATATGGTGAAAAATCACCTCAAAAATTACTTCAATCCGAGTTCCATATCTCCAAATATGCAAAAATGGCTGAAACCTCTGAAACAGAGTACTTTATAAGCACTGCCCAGGCGAACCCTTTGCGAACGCGAAAAAACCATCGCATTCGCGATGAACAAAATAATATGCCACCAAAAATACTCTACGCGTTCGCGACATAGTCCTCACAAACGCGATTCAGAACAACTCCAGCCGAACGCGATCGTATCAGCTACTTCGCTAACGCGAAGACATTATCCCCAGTCCCCAGCTTCTCTTCTCTGCTCCACGCGATCGCGGTGCGCATCATGCGAACGTGAATAGTAGCCCACACAGCCCTACGCAAACGCAGAAATCCAGATCACGACCGAGATGAAGAAAATGCCCAGCTCCATATTTCCTCTATGCGATCGCATACCCATCTTTGTGATCGCTAAGGACAATCGAGGCACCAAAAACCAACAACAACCATCAATGAAAAAATGAAGAAAAATGGTACGAAATCAATCACAAACATGCCCAAGCCCCTCGGGACCTCAGATGACGTCCACAACACACCTCTATAGGAGATAAGATACGGCCGTATGCAATAATAGTACCCAACAAGAGTCGGGGTCGATTTCTACTAGGAGTTATTAGAGGTTTTAGGAGTATATATTTGAAGCAAGAAAATGGGTTATCTAAGATTGCACTTTCACAACAAGGTTTTGTTTTATATTTCTACAGTTACTTTAATGAATGCAATCTAAAGAAAATAGATTATAGATAAATATTTTTGAGGTTTTTCCTATTGGATTAAAGGCTTAGGGCTGTGACCATAACCTAGGTGTTTGCCTAATGGGATAAAAATTTTTATACTTGTTTTGTTGATTGGGGTGTATTATAGCTCTCAACTCCACGTTATCCACTCAATACCTCTTAGTCAGAGAGTGATTTTTCCCAATTTGGCTTTCTCAAGTCCAAATGGGTATCAACCAAAATAGTTGATAAGAGCTCAAGTCGGGTTCTCACTATCTCTAGTTTGAACCCTTTAATTAGGTTAATTAATCTCTCAATTAACCCAATTCCTTGTTAGCTAAGTTATCCTAGACTAGGTCCCTCTTTCTCAAGTAGAGACTAAGTCAAATAGGCATGAATGAATGTTTGCTACCATTAATTCTAAAACTGAAGCATGAACTAAGCTAAATAATCAACACCCAATCATAAACAAGCATAAAATTAATCACCCATAAGGTTACACACAAGGATTGGGTCACAACCCGAGTAAAAATCATGCTACTCATAATGGGATTTGAAGAAAGTAAAGATGCAGAGCTAATTGAACTCATAATGGAAGATTAAAATGATGAAATCTAATGTTAAAATACACAAATAAGCTAAAACTTCCTAAAATAGCAAAGAAAAACGGCTACAGTAGCTGCGTATGTTCCAACTTGACCTAATTTTGTAAACTCATCTATATATACAGGGTTAAAAATTATGGACAAAAATACCCCTCGAAAGGTTCTACAGCTGCACAATTCCATGTGCGATCCGCAGATTTCTTCAATTGGCAGGAAGGTGAGTTCTGCGGTCGCACATTTCTGGACTGTAACTGTGAGACAATCTTCTGCGGCCAGACAAATCTTGTGCGATCCGCACTTCACAGAGGCTCCTGGACTTGGTCTTTTTGCATACTCTTTGATCTTTGACTCTTAAGGCCAGTTCTGCGGCCGCACAATTCGTGTGCGGTCCGGACATTTGCTGAAAGTCCTCTTGGGTATTTCTTCTTGGTTTGCAGCTGTAGATGGAATTTTGTGGTCCGCAATTTCTTCTGCGGACCGCACATTTGTGCTTCTACGCCCTTTATTGCCTTGTGCTTCAGAACACTCCTTTTTGAGTCAGATTTCATCTCAGGAGATCAAATTTCCAGCATTCCTGCAATTTGCACAATTTATTTCGGAAACACAATTCAATACTTTCGGACTAAAACAAAAGCTAAAAGGTACTAATAAACAGTCAAAATCCCCACGTATCAACTTCCCCAAACTTAAGTCTATGCTTGTCCTCAAGCAAATAAATTAGTTCCCACCTCCAAAAGTTAAAGGTCATTTCAGGGAGTCAAAAGCGAGCCATCCAAACATCAGTTGGGACCAATAATTACCCACACTACTCTTGTATTATCAACAAGGGGATAAGTTAAACATTCATGCACATATAGTTCTAATGTGACATTTGAGCTTCAAGAATCGACTTTACTAATCAAAGACTCTTACTCTATCATGTAGGTCATGGTGGACTCCAAACTCTTCCTCCTCTACTTTCCATTTCCTAGCTCACTTAAGAAATTTAGCACTCAGTCCAAAGATTTATGAAAGGTTCACTTATCTCTCTCAAGAGAATGCCACAAGTACGGCTTCAAGTACCATAGTCTTACCCCTCATGTAGATCGCTACTAATATAAGCTCACTCGGTTTGAAATCAAGTAGGACATCTTTCGGGATGTAATAAAGTCATTTGGGATTAGGGTAGGATACCTTATGAGTAAGTGGTTACACCTTTCTTTAAGCACTCCATCTTTCATTTCTCGACTCACACTTTGCCAATTCTTAGAGGCACTTTTTTCTCATTGGGGACTAGAGAGACTTAGCATCACTGTTTCTTGATCATTTCATTCTTTTTCTCCCTTTTTGATTCCTCCATGTTTGGGATCATTACCTCTTTTTGAATCCCTTCAACCCTTTCACTTATTCACTTTTTTTGCATCTTTCTTTTTGTTCTTTTCTTTTCATGCCTTTTCTTCTCATAGAGATAATTTCTTTTCTCTTTTGGTGCCTTGATACCTTTTTCAAGTTCCTCTTCTCAACCCCAAACTTACATTTTAAGCCATTTTTTCGCAAGAGTGCTAAGGAAAGCTCGGGTGCTAAGTGAGGGTCACAACAAAAATGGATAAAGGCTTGTAACATGATTATCAAATAAGAAAGGCTATAGGCTCAAAGGGGTTGACTAGGGATAATGACATTGGTTAGCAATAGAAAACTCAAACGGTCCAAGGAGAGTCTATAATCACTTCTTAAACCAAGCAAAACTTAGGATTTCGCCTTGAAACACAGTCGGGGCAAGTTCTAGACCCTTCGCATAGATACTTGGACTAGCAACGATTCATCTCACCCCTCACGCAACCGGATTGTAAAAGAGGATAGAGTCGAGGGCCCAAAACGAACACATTCAAGTTTAAATATCATTATGGTCCAATTAAACCACTCGATGATTGCCAAATTCAACACAAGAGTCACGAAGTCACTAACTAGAGCTATTTCTTTCACAAACCTTGTTTCTAACCATAAGCACGTAGTTAAGTGTGTTGGTGCACATTGAAGCATGGTTGACTCTTCGAGCATGACTTAATTAGGTTTTTTTTATTCATTACTACTACTATTATTACCTAAACACTAAAACGGACTCATTCCCTTAAGAAGGTTGTCACGCTATCCATCATTGGGACGAGTCATCCGGTTCACACAATAATTACCTTTGTAAAGAACCGTGGAATTAAGAAAATCAAAGCCTTATTATCTACTAAAACATAAATAGAAGCTACTAAATCAAACAAAGAACTACTAAGAAACTAAAATAAAGAAGCTAATAAACAAAAATTACTGAAGATAGAATGAATATACATAATGAGAGAAAGAGAGAGTATATATATACATAATAAGAAAAGAGAGAATAATATCAAATTATTATAGGCCAAATGTCTCAGAATGTATCAAATATAATAAATAAGCTCCACCCCCCGAATAAAGATAAGCATTGTCCTCAATGCCTAACAAAATAAGAGTAGAAGAGGTGAAAGAGTGAAGAAAACTCCTTATGGCTCCTTGGACATCTCTGTATCCCTAGCAGTGTCATCGCCCTCAGGCTTAGCCAACTGAATCTCATCATCCTCAACTATGGGTGTGGCTGGGTTAGCGAACATCTGACGCACTGCCTCAGCAGTGCCGATAGCAAGGTCTGGCTCTTCAGATTGGCTAGCTGGTGCCATCGGTGCAGGTGGTGCTGTAGGATCTAGGATAGAATGGTCTAGGTCAAGCAACATGTCAAAGGGGAGATCTCTGGCTGTAGCAAGCCTGGTCACCTGTCTCCGGAACTTGTCCATTGACTTCTTGCTGGCCTGGGACTTTCTCACTTTTTTACTTCTTTTTCCAGCTCTTCAATCACTAACTCGTGCTATACCAAGGTAGCCATAATAGTGTTCTGGTTCTCTAGGAGCTTCTTCAATGTCTCTTCAACTGCAGGGGGAAACTGAGGTGCCTGAAGAGAAGTCTACGCTGCAATAGTACTGGATAAGTCACACAACTTTGCAGTGGTTGTCTACATCCAGTTGTTGAGGCTCGCCAATGTCTAGGAGACTTGCAGCGCAAAAAGTGGGGTAGTAGGCATAGGCACTGGCTTCAAAGCCGAGGCGGGAGCTGTGGCAGGAGCTGCAGTAGGGGCTGTGGAGGAAGGAGGAGGCATAACTGCGGCACTGGAGGAAGGTTTGGCCAAAGTGGATGGAACACCAACTGCCTTGGCAAGTACCATAGCTAGCTCATCAGATTGGCCCGCGGTGGTAGGAGGCTAAACTTTCTTTTTCGGATTTTTCGCATCCATCAGTGAATACCAAGTAAAAGGCTTCTTCGGCTTCACTTTTGTGTCATAATCCCTCAGCTCTACCCTTGCATCCGTGAGATATTCTATAATAGTTTTGGGATAAAGGTAGGACGAGTCATCTTGCCGAGCAATCACTGAGATGTTGGCCGACATCATGGAATCCACAGTGATCGAGTACTCGGCCATAATAGAAGCAACAAGAAATGCCCGCGCAATCGAAGGGTGAGTCACATTCTGGCTCGGGTCCAGTCTACTGCAGACAAAGGTTTGCCACCCCTTTGCCTCGAAACTCAAAGTGCTTCGGTGAATAGGAACCCCAACAGCAATCCATGGAGGTGGTGGCCTGGTGCTACTAGAATCTCTGCTAACCAAGGTCGGGCTGCGTCTCGCAATGCGTATTTCTCCAAATATTCCTTTGGCTCAACATCTTCGAAGCCCAAGTACGTGTTGAGTGTATGCTGATCAAATCTCATTTTTAAGTTACGTACTTTAGTCACTCTCCCCCCTTTTTGATGTGAGCCACAGTTGCATAGAATTCCCAGACCCGGTATTCTTAGGCGTCCATTACACTTTGAGTAAACCACATCCACCCCTTCAGTTCCCTGAACTATCTCAACACTGCTGGATTGCACCTCTCTAAATCTTCCAATAGAAACTGTCGCTCGAGAGTTAGCGATCTCACTGGCAACTATGCACGAAAGCTGGTGAAAGATGCCAAGCTGACAAATCGGTCCTCCCAAACCTCTTTCTTCTTCGACCTTTCAAGGCTGGCACCTATAGCATCTCCCCTCTACCATCACCGGGGATATCCTGAACTGGTGTATCTTGTGCCTTAAGGACAGGTGTAGCCGATCGCTTAGAAGCCTGACTAGCACTCTCTGAATCCTCGAAAGTGCTACGAGATAAGGACGGCTCGTCCCTGAGTTGGTATCTCGCTTGCGGCCTTGACTGTACGGTCGGCTGCTCCTGAACAGAGGTTGAGTTGCTCTCTGATGCTTCCCTATATGGGACATATGAGCTCGTGTTGGAGAGATCTACACCTATCCCTATGCCGGATGTAGCTTTCTTTGTAATTGTATTTTTTTGGCCAAGGGATAAGGCACTCTTTCATCGACCCCCTGAAGGTTCCCCTTTCCCTTTATATGTGTCGCCGCGTCCTCTAGATCGAACCATTGTCTATATTAAGCAAAAGCAATTGTTAGTTGCAATTCAATGTTCATGTTCAGACATACACAGGAGTTATGCAAGTAAGCTATAAACCAGAAGACACAGTGAGGGTACACAGTCAAAGCATGCTTGCAGGAAACCAGATCTGTGGTCCGCACAATTTGCTTGCGGCCACGGATGATGACTTGCAGACTGCACAATTTTGTTTTGCAGCCTTAAAAGGTGAGTGTGGTCCACACAATTCCGCTTGCGGCCACACCTATGAGACCCAGCAAATGCCAACTCTCTGATGATAGAAAATTGGATGATGTGCGGCCGCAACACGTTTCTACGGTCCGCACAATTAAACTTGCGGCCGCACATTGAAATCTCAAAGTAGGGACTCTCTGATGACAGTAAAAGTGCGTTTCTACGACCACAATGGGAATTATGCGGTCCGCACATTTTACCTTGTGGCTGCAGATCCCTTCTTCACTAATGCTGCCCTAAAGGTAATTTTCTGCGGACCGCACAAATTCAGGTGCGGCCGCAGAATTCAAAAGTTACGAATAGTTCATTTATTTCATTCTAGGTTTTTCAATTTCGTATACAATTTGACATGGAAACATCATAGAAGCATGAAAATATGTTAATCCAGTCCCCATAGAGCATTTATTATTTAACCCATATAGATTTATCCCCACATGGGTACACAATTGAATTCTAATGACAAACGGCCTAAAAATAACTAAAAATCTCTAAATTAAAAGAAAAAAATTAACAAGAAATTGAAGCATACCAGACGAATGAGTGTAATGAGTGACTGATCAAGGATGTTTTGTGTGTGGACAGATGAAATCACCAAGAAATTTCAAAAGGGCACTATTTCTATGCTCAGAGAGTGAAAACGTAACAAGGGCCCCTGTTCCTCTATTTATATGGATTGGTTGGCTAAGGGAAAGAGGAGTGAGTGCGGTCACACAATTGCATGTGCGGTCCGCACTCTGTTACTTGGTGACCATTACTCAGCGTCTCATCTGCGGTCCGCACAATTTTGTGTCCTGCTGTAGATTTCATGTTGCGGCCGCAGAATTATTTTTGCGGTCGCACATCGACTTTTTCTCTGACAGACTAAACTTCAGAGAGTTGACATTTTCAACCTTTTATTTATGTGGTCCGCAAGATAATTGTGCAACCGCATTGCACTTTTGCTGCAACAGCCATAAATGTGCTATCTGCACAAATCAGCTGCGGTCCTCAATTCTTGCAACACTTAGCTAGATTTCATTCCACAAATCCTGTAAGTCACACTCAGCCCTGTAGCACATTTCAAATCAAGTTAGCATAAAAATAAAACCTAACTAGAAAAGAAAAAAGGAAAAGAAACATGGGTCGCCTCCCAAGAAGTGCCTGATTTAACGTCGCGGAACGACGCAGAATACCATTAATTGAAATGAATGACCGCCACGACGTGGCTATCTCCAGCCTTTCCCAAATAACACCTGGTGACCATTGACTCGGAATACTTCATGTTTTGGTTCTTCAAGTCTAATGCACCAAAATGTGTCACACCCACAATTTCAAAAGGACCACTCCATTTAGACTTTAGCTTCCCGGGAAATATCCTCAACCTTGAGTTAAACGACAATACAAATTCGCCCACCTTGAACTCTTTGTTCCCAATGTATTTGTCATGAAGAGCTTTCATTTTTTTTTGTACAAGGATGAACTTGCATAAGCATGGTACCAGAACTCATCCAATTCCTTCAAATGCACAACCCTCAAGTTAGCGGCTACATCGCAATCAAGATTCAACTTCTTTAGAGCCCACATGGCCATGTGCTCTAGTTCCACCGAAAGATGACAAACTTTTCCGAACACTAACTGGTATGGCGACATTCTGATAGGTGTTTTGTAAGCCGTCCGATAAGCCCATAATACATCACCAAGCTTCTTGGACCAATCCGTCTTATTAGATTTCACCGTTTTGGACAAGATCTCCCGGTTGGAAACTTCCACTTGCCCAGTAGCTTAGGGGTGATAAGGAGTCGTGACTTTGTGAGTAACACCATACTTGCTAAGCAAGGTGTCGAAAGTCTTGTTGCAAAAATGTAACCCCCATTGCTTATAATAGCACATGGAATACCAAACCGTGTGAAAATATTCTTCTTCAAGAAAGCCACCACACTTCTCGCCTCATTATTTGGTAAAGCAAGGGTCTCAACCCATTTGAACACATAATAAACCGCGACCAAGAGGTAGGTGTTTCCACAAGAACTCACAAAAGGGCCCATGAAGTCAATACCCCACACATCGAAAATATCAATCTCCAAGATGGTTGTGAGAGGCATTTCTTTCTTCTTTGAGATTCCACCGGCCCGTTGACATTCCTCACATCTTTTCACTAGCTCACTTGCATCCTTGTAAAGAGTGGGCCACTAAAAGCTGCAACTAAGCACTTTGTCCACCGTTCTTGCGCAACCATGATGATCACCATATGGCGAAGAATGACAAGCCCCAAGAATTTCACCTTGTTCTTCTTCCGGTGCACATCTTCTAATCACCCCATCCGTACAAATCCGGGAAAAGTCATCCCAATAATAATCTTGAAAATCCTGTTTGAGTTTCTTCCTTTGTTTCGAAGAGAACTCATCCGGAGTGATTCCACATACAAGAAAATTTTCTAGATACGCGAACCATGGCACCTCTTTCATTGAAATAGCCAAGAGTTGTTCATCAGGGAAGGAGTCATTGATTTCAAGGCCATCATGCAGCCTCCCCTCCTCCTCCAAATGAGACAAGTGATTTGCCACTTGGTTTTCACTCCCTTTCTATATTGGATGTCAATATCAAACTCTTGCAACTAAAGAACCCATCTCATCAACCGAGCTTTGGAGTCCTTCTTGCTCATAAGATGCCGAAGCGCCGCATGATCCGTGTGGACAATGACTTTTGGACCTATCAAGTACGGGCGGAAATTCTAAATTGCAAACACAATGGCAAGGAGCTCTTTCTCCATAACGGTATAGTTGACTTGGGAACTATTCATGGTCTTACTAGCATAGTAGACCAGATGAAAAATTTTGTTGATGCGTTGCCCCAAAACAACCCCAACCGCTATGTCACTTGCATCATACATGGGTTCAAAAGGGACACTCCAATTTGGAATAGTAATGATGGGAGTAGTTATAAACTTGAACTTCAACAATTTAAAAGCTCTCATGCAATCATCACTGAAGTTGCATGTAGCATTCTTCTCAAGAAGCTTGCACAATGGGTTCACCACCTTAGAGAAATCTTTGATGAAACGCCTGTAAAATCCCGCATGGTCTAAGAAAATCTGCACACCCTTCACCGAAGTTGGAGGTGAAAGTTTAGAAATCACCTCAATCTTTGCCTTGTCAACTTAAATTCCATTCTTTGAGATTTCGTGGGCAAGGACAATGCCTTCCTCGACCATGAAATGGCATTTCTACCACACCAAATTTTTTTCTCCACATCTAGCCGACACTTTATCCAAATTTGCAAGACAATCATCAAAAGAATCTCCAACCACCCCAGAAGTAATCCATGAAAACTTCAAGGTAGTCCTCCACCATGTCCGTGAAGATAGACATCATACACTTTTGAAAAGTCGCTGGTGCATTGCACAAATCGAATGGAATCCTCTTGAAGGTGAAAGTACCATAGGGACATGTAAAGGTTGTTTTCTCTTGATCATCCGGAGCAATAAAAATTTGGTTGTAGCCCGAATACCCATCATTAAAGCAATAGAAAGCATGGCCGGCCAATCTATCAAGCATTTTATCTAAGAAAGGAAGCGGAAAGTGATCATTCCTTGTGACTTTGTTGAGCTTGCGATAGTCCATACATACCCTCCATACGGTCACTGTTCTTGTAGGAATCAACTCTTTCTTGTCATTGGTGACCATCGTCATGCCCCCTTTCTTTGGGACACATTGAACCGGAGAAGTCCATGAACTACCGGAGATGGGGTAGACCACCCCCGCATCCAACCACTTGATAATCTCCTTCTTGATGACTTCTTGCATAGCCTCATTGAGTCTCCTTTGATGTTCAATAGATGGTTTGGTGTCGTCCTCTAACTTCATCTTATGCATGCAAAAGACAGGGCTTATCCCCCGAATATCCGCCAATGTCCACCCAATAGCCTTCTTCCTCTCGTGTAGCATCGCCAATGTGGAATCTACCTGCACGTTAGTCAAACAAGATGAAAGAATAACTGGTAAAGTAGACAAGGGCCAAGAAACTCATACTGAAGTTGTGGAGGCAATGGCTTCAACTCCAAGGTGGGAAGTTCTTCAATAGAAGGCTTTGTAGGAGGAGTTGTCCTATTTTTGAGATCCAAGGACATTTTTCGGGGTGCATAGTTGCACGACCCCATCCCTTTCAAAGAGTTCAAACATTTCATGAAGCCATCCATATCGTCATCATCAAAGTTGAGAAAGACGGCCTCCAACATATCACCCAACATTGATTGTAGCACTTGTATCATCAGTAATAACATCGGTCACCAAGTCCACAAAAGAGCACACCTATTTGGTTGCCGCATGGACTTGCACACATAGAAAATCAGTTTTTCATCACCAACCCGGAATGTAAGTTCTTCAGCTTCAACATCACAAAGAACCTTCCCGTAGCAAGGAAAGGTCTTCCAAGAATAATCGGCATCTCATAACCAACTTCACAATCTAGAATGACAAAATTCGCCGGAAGAATGAATTTATCAACTCGAACCAAGACATCCTCAATCACTCCCAAAAGCCTCTTCATGGTACGATCGACCATTTGCAATCTCATAGAGGTGGGTATTAGTTCCCTAATCCCCAAAGTTTTGAAAACCGAATAGGGCATCAAATTGATACTTGCCCTAAGATCACTAAGAGCTTTAGCAAACTCGGCACTTCCAATTGTACAAGAAATCGTGAAAGCACCGGGATCCTCCAACTTAGGAGCTATTGAATGCACAATTGCACTCACTTGATGAGTGACTTTGATCGTTTCAAAATTCATTGACCGCTTCTTTGTCACGATATCTTTCATTAACTTTGCATAACTGAGCATTTGTTCCAAAAGCTTCAACTAATGGCACATTGATTGAAAGACTTTCCATCATTTGAATAAACTTCTTGAATTGGTTTTACACCATTTTTCTTGGCAAGTCTTTGAGGGTATGTAGGTGGAGGCTTAGGCAATGGTGCCTTAGCCTTTTGCACTACCAGTTCCGGTATGTCAATAATATGATTCTTAGATGGGTTCACCTCCTCTTGAGTTTCTTCCACATTATCATCAATATCAATTCAGACTTCATCATTAGGTTGTACCTCATTTCTCGGGATCTCTTCTTCTTGCACCACTTGCTTATCATCCACAAGTTGCCATTGACTTGAGGTGGGTGCATTCCCACCTCTTCCAATTCTTGTAGTAATGGCCATGGCATGCCCCATGTTTTTTCCACCCTTTGGGTTTACTAACGTGTCACTTGGTAGTGCCCTTTTTGGACGAGAATTTAGAGCTTGAGAGATTTTCCCCATTTGAACTTCTAAGTTGCGGATTGATGTGCTATGTGAGGAAAGTTGGGAATCCCAATCCAAATTCTTTTCCATCATTTGCTTGAACATATTCTCAATACGCCCCATCTTATTGTTTGAAGAACTTGGACTATGGGAAGGATAAGGAGGCGGGTTGTTCGGTTGTTGATACATTGGGGGCCTTTAAAAACCCGACCCCGGTTACCTTGATTTTTGTTCCATCCTCCTTGATTGCTCCCCACCCCCCCACAATTACTTTGATTATTTCTACTCCAATTTCCTTGATTGTTGTTGTTATGCCAATTCCCTTGATTGTTGCCACCACTCCAATTGCCTTGATTGATAGAATTCCAATTGCCTTGATTATTTTGAGGTTGCCATTGTTGTTGATTTGGGCCTTGGAAGTTGTTTCTTTTCCCTTGAAAGTTGTTCACATAATGCACCTCCTCTTCTTATTCATTATAAGAATCATCTTGATCAAAACCACTATCTTCTTGCACATAATTCTCCACTCGATTTTGCACTTGTGGACCTTTAGTCACCCTCTTGTTCACCATCATGTCACTCCCTCCATGGCATTGAGTTGCTCGGGATTTTGCACTTGATTTAGTTGGGCCTTTGCTAGTTGCGTCATGGTGGTTGTCAACTCGGTAATGGCTTGCCCATGGTCTTGCAATTCTTTGTGAAGGTAATCATGTTTGGGTCACCTTGCGGAACATTGGCCCGGGATTGCCAAGCTCATGACATTTCCGCAATCTCATCAAAAATCTCACATGCCTCCGCATAAGGTGTAGTCATAAAATTCCACCGGCAAGTTTATTCACTACACATTGGTTAGTTGTGTTAATCCCACGATAGAAAGTTTGTTGAATCATATTCTCCGTCATATCATTGTTGGGACATTCTTTAAGCATTGTTCTATAACGTTCCCATAACTCGTGTAGTGGTTCATTTGGCTCTTGCTTGAATGCCAAAATCTTATCCCGAAGTGTAGCCATGTGCCCCGGAGAGAAGAACTTCGAAATAAACTTTTCCGCCAACTCATCCCAAGTGTGAATGGAATGGTTTGGCAATCGTTCCAACCAATCTAAAGCTTTCCCCCATAAAGAGAAGGGAAAAAGCCTTAGCCTCAATTCATCCTCGGAGACATTTGTTTGTTTGCTCCCCTAAAAAGTGTCCACAAACCCCTTCAAATGTTTGTACGCATTTTGAGTTGTAGCACCGGTGAAGAAACCCCGTTGCTCAAGCAAATTGAGCATCACATTGGTGATTCGAAAGTTGCTCGCCCTAATATGGGGAGGGACTATTGCACTTGTATATCCTTCATTGGGTAATATCCGGTATGGAGCCACTCGTGGTGGAGGTGGGGCTGGAATGGGGACATTGTCATGAAGCACTCGGCCTCTTCTATTGGCTTGAGGTTCAAGAGGTACCTCATCAACTTGATCATCCTCGACGTCCACATCCCCCAAAGGTAAATTTTCGAGCTCATTGTTCGCCATGGTTGTACCTACGATTTCTCAAACACGTTAGTAACACGGAAGGAAAAGAAGATATTCCAAAAACACACACAATATATAGCTAAAACCGTTTTAACTCCCTAGCAACGGTGCCAAAATTTGATGACGTCCACAACACACCTCTATAGGAGATATGATACGGTCATATACAATAATAGTACCCAACAAGAGTCGGGGTCAATATCCACAGGGAGTTATGAGGGGTGTTAGGAGTATATATTTGAAGCAAGCAAATATTATCTAAGATTGCACTTCCACAACAAGGTTTTGTTTTCTATTTCTACTATTACTCTAATGAATGCTAGCTAAAGAAAATAGATTATAGATAAATGTTTTTGAGGTTTTCCAATTGGATTAAAGGTCTAGGGCTGTGACCATAACCTAGGTATTTGCCTAGTGGGATAAAGATGTTTATACTTGTTTTGTTGATTGGGGTGTATTATAGCTCTCAACTCCACGTTATCCACTCAATACCTCTTAGTCAGAGAGTGATTTTTCCCAATTTGGCTTTCTCAAGTCCAAATAGGTATCAACCAAAATAGTTGATAAGAGCTCAAGTCGGGTTCTCACTATCTCTAGTTTGAACCCTTTAATTAGGTTAATTAATCTCTCAATTAACCCAATTCCTTGTTAGCTAAGTTATCCTAAACTAGGTCCCTCTTTCTCAAGTAGAGACTAAGTCAAATAGGCATGAATGAATGTTTGCTACCATTAATTCTAAAACTGAAGCATGAACTAAGCTAAATAATCAACACCCAATCATAAACAAGCATAAAATTAATCACCCATAAGGTTACACACAAGGATTGGGTCACAACCCTAGTAAAAATCTAGCTACTCATAATGGGATTTGAAGAAAATAAAGATTAAGATCTAAGTAAACTCATAATGGAAGATTAAAATGATGAAATCTAATGTAAAAATACTCAAATAAGCTAAAACTTCCTAAAATAGCAAAAAAAACGGCTATAGCAGCTGTATATGTTCCAACTTGACCTAATTTTGTGAAACTCGTCTATTTATAAAGGGCTGAAAATTGCGGACAAAAATGCCACTCGGGAGGTTCTGCAGCCGCACAATTCCATGTGCGGTCCGAAGATTTCCTCAATTGGCAGGAAGGTGAGTTCTGCGCCTGCACATTTCTGGACTGCTGCCGCGAGGCAATCTTCTACGGCTGCACATTTCAGGATTGCGGCCGCGAGGCAATCTTCTGCGGCCGTACAATTCTTGTGCGGTCCGCACTTCACAGAGGCTCCTGGACTTGGTCTTTTTGCATACTCTCTGATCTTTGACTCCTAAGCCTATTTCTTTGGGTATTTCTTCTTGGTTTGCAGCTGCAAATGGAATTTTGCAGCCACAGAATTCCTTTGTGTGGTCCATACTTCACAGAGACTCCTGGACTTGGTCTTTTTGCATACTCTCTGATCTTTGACTCTTCAGCCCAGTTCTGCAGCCGCACATTGCTGAAAGTCCTGTTGGGTATTTCTTCTTGGTTTGCAGCTGCAGATGGAATTCTGCGGTTTGCAATTTCTTCTGCGACCGCAGAATTCCTTTTACAGACCACACTTTTGTGCTTCTACGCCCTTTATTACCTTGTGCTTTAGAACACTCCTTTTTGAGTCGGATTTCATCTCGAGAGACCAAACTTCCAGCATTCCTGCAATTTGTACAATTTCATTAGTTTCGGGATTCGATACTTTTGGACTAAAACAAAAGCTAAAAAGTACTAATAAGCAGTCAAAATCCCCACTTATCAACCCCGTCCGAACATACCAACAAACTCATGTCGAACCTTATCAAATCAACTCGGAATGAACTCAAATTTTGCACACAAGTCCTAAATGATATAAAGAAGTTGTTCCAATTCATGGAACCACAACCCGAACCCGATATCATCAAAGTCAACTCCCGGTCAAACTTATGAACATTCCAAACCTTTAAATCTCCAACTTTCGCCAATTAGCACCGAAACCTTCTAGAAATATCCAAATGCAAATCCGGACATACGCCCGAGTCCAAAATCACCATCTGGTCTTAACGGAGCCATCAAAACTCCGAACCGAGGTCAAATTCTAAAAAGTCAAACTTGGTGAACTCTTCAAACTTCAAGTTTCCAACATGAAATTCATTCTTTCAAACTAATTCCAAAACACCTGAAAACCAAAACCAACGATATACACAAGTCATAATACATCATGCAGAGCTAATCAAGACTCCAAATAGCTTAACAAAATGCTAATGCTCAAAACGACCGGTTAAGTCGTTATATCCTCTCCCATTTAAACATACGTACGTCCTTGAACGTGCCAAGAGTCATTCCAAAGTCATCAAACTGCCCTGTAACCTTACCACGCACTTACCCAGGGGTGATCCCACATCACCCTACGCCATACAAGTCTGACATCACCACCTAACAAAAGATCCTAACTTTATCCTTAGCCCATAAACCTTGGTGCCCAATTTCCAACATCTGGAATTCCTTACAAGACCTGAGTCTCGCATCTATACCCTATATAAGTCTGAACAAGCTGTACCAAGCCATATCCATAGCCCAAGATGCAATCATATGATATACCACATAACTTGCATACTCGTCGCAATAATTCCCGATCATAGTAGCTGTTCAAAGCAAACCCAATACCGGTAATAAACCTCATATAAAATAAAACCTCATTCGAACCCTTCGTACACTATCGATGATAAAAGAAATACGCAGAAACACATAACCACTCATCAGATCAACAAGTTCTAAGCTGACCTTCATCTCATCACATACAAGCTCCTCTACTGACATACCACACTAATACTACCTAGAGCCACAAATCGTGCAATCTATGCACCAATACGCAACAATTCAAATGCAATCAAAAATGGAAAATGACTCAAATGAGAGAACCGTCCCGCGAGCTCAACAAGTGCCACCACAATGCAAAGTTAATATCCCATCACACACCGTAGAACCAAAACACGAATCTATCACAAAGGATCATATCCCATCTTAACCCTGCTGCAATACGTGACCCATCCAAACACCGATCCATATGAAATACCTCGAGCCCTAATGCTCAAAATCAACAACCACAAGCAATTCAACATCAAGTATGCAAGTGCATAACCATAACCATGGAGAAGTGAATAACACGATATATCACAGCCCGGAAAGAACATAACCAAGGTGCAATCAACCATTCAACACCCTAATAACTATCTCGCTCAAATTCCGCTATAAGGCCCCAACAGAACCACATCATGTGTGCATATAACCAACAAATCACAACCCCTCGTAGCAAGAGTAACACATAGAACATATTAGAACACAAACAAGCTCAACTAACCAAATGACATACTTTTTTGCAATAACAATGTCGAGTCAACAAATCCGATCCAGTGTAGAATACACATTCTCATCGGGCCTACCAATTGGCCCCCAACCAACTCTGGTCATCCCCAAATGGATAAATAGCCCTCCGAAGGTCCACAATGATCTAACCATGACGCGTACTACCATCTAGCTAACTTGGCTACATCTTCACAGTCTGCAACCCGAAACAATCTGCTTCTGAGAACTCCAATCTCCAAATCCATAGAACACATGAATAACCATAGCCGATCCTAACACATCTCTCAAACATAATCATCCCCACGAGAAATACTTCTATATTTCCATGCCACATAGTAAAATTTGCATATCAGCAGTCGATCAACCAGGCGAGTACCGCACTACCAACAAAGCATTCGTAAGTCAAAACTCAGTGTGCTTTTTGAATGTGCACTCTACTCAGGTAATACCAATTAGTGCCAACATCTGAAATCATCCGTGCTGCATAAACTCATGAATTTCCTTTTGAAACTGAATCGTATACTTGCACATGCAAATCCCAATCTCACACCACATGCCACCTCTATTAGGGCATCATATGGAAACACGAGAACCTCATTATCAACTCTGAGTCAGAAGCAAACTACATACTCAATTAGCCAGGAATCTTCACATGATCCCATCCAGTAGAAAATCACAATACACAACATGCTTCTTACGCCGGTGAAAATATCCATCTCAAACCGTGATAGAAACCATCAAGAACACTTTGAAATCCATTTGCACATAACCAAGCTATCAGAACTAAATCTCTCTAACTCAACCAAGCCCTGCAGGTCGCTAAAGCCAAGAGTATTGTCACAAAACACCCGTAAAGCCTTACCTCATCATAAGAACCAAAAGAACCGATCATATTCATTACCGTGCTGATCCAACCTACTACCAAGTTGTTCTATTTCTCTGAGTTCCTTCCGCATTACCCTCCAGTTGACACTCCTCCTTGCCAGAACACCACGATCTTTACCTAAAGCTCATCACGGGAAATCCTAGCATAAAACCACACAGCACTAAGGCCCATAAGTCACTGTATTCTCTCTTAGCGCCCCAAAAAGTACCACAATCGAGACACCTACTCTGAAGAGACCTGCTGTGAATCTAAAGCCGTTTCCTTCACCTTTTTGATAATGAGATGAAGAGTCCACAATGATATAGAAATACCGCAAGTCCCAACACCATCCGATGCAAATATCAGGTTTTAGCCATATATATATCCGAAAAATTCTCAATTGCCACATATAAATCTTGAATCCATTAGAACCTTCTCGAGAGTCATCCACTCTGCTCAAATCTCAATTGCACCGCCCAAACGGGCCGAACGACCTATGCCTCATTAGCACAACAACACCCAAAGAAGTAACCTCTCCTTAATGCAATCGAGTAAATTCCTACTCCATGCGCACTACATCAGTCATGAATAATAACTCAAATCATTCCATAATTTCCACATGCCTATAAAGTGTAAAATAACTCGTACATAGAAATTCCCTTACTCGAGCCATTCTCGATCTCAACCTTTGCAAGTCATAACTAATTCACAAGTGTGCCTCAAACCGGAACTAGTACAACACGTAACCATGCAATCAAATTGTCGATAGCTGACTCCCCCACTTGGGTCAAAGCCATAGAACAAAACACTCGATAACTCACAATGCCCATACTCTATTACTTACATAATACCACAGAGAGATTCAACTAAATTCTTCACAAGCTCATGCAACACAAACCATAAAATTCCTCAAACCATTTGCTAAGCTCTCATTCACCCTCATGACAGTCAGGTCAATCTTCACCATCGATCCAAACTCAAATCGCAGCACATATAACCCACTGATGGAACGAAACTCTCCGCACCATCATCATAAGGAGCACGTATACATAGATTACCTTCCAAGTGATAACCCATTTGCTTAGCCCCAAACTGATATCTTTCTATGCCCTTTCGCGGCCACAACTACGACGCAATCACTTAATCTTCTCGAGTCTGAACTCGACAACAAGACATGAGAATCTACTTCGTTCTATAAATGAAATAACATGAAAGAATCCCTCAAAAACCTCATAGGTTAAGACCGTATAACACATCGACATAAATCGAGCATCCAATAGTCCTTTTCATCTCTCAAGCAAACTCTTCTCGTCACATTCAAACCATCTAAACATATCCCGCAGTCATATGATACACATCACATAGCCATCCAAGCACTCACTGAGCCACCGGTCCCACTCATAGGAACACCACCAGACATAGAAGTCCAAGAGCACATACTCGCACAACAAAAATCACCGTGCCCAAGCTGCGGTTAAAACTCGGCCTCAAGTCCTCTAGACTGGCCCATCACCAAAACACAGAAAACACATCTCGTACCTCATCCACAGAATCACAAGCCATCGATGCGCAGCTGATACCGAGCGCTCACATGCGCATACGAGTGAGTGGAAGGAATTCAAAGCGATACGCTTCAAGATGAAACAATACCGCACAATATAGAAAGAAAGATGGGAAGTTTACCCTAACTGCCCTGTAGCCTCTCGAAGATAGGCATGGACGTCATCATTCCGATTCGCAAGACACTACTAGACACTTGCTCATGACTCATAGAACTAATGAACCTAGAGCTCTGATACCAACTTTTCACGACTCAAAATCCAACTAGCCGTGATGGCACCTAACCCAACCAGCTAGGTAAGCAATATAAAAATAAACCAATTCTAATGAGATTCATCAAGAGAAGTAATGATAAATACAACTGAATTTTTATACAAAGAATTCTCAAGGACTGGTAGTACAAATCATGAGCTTCTAGGATTTAGACTTTACAAAGCTGGTATGAAATAAATACATCATCTATTTGAAATATACATGAACAAATTAAAAATTCTAACGCTACCAAGAACAAAAAAGCAGCTATGACCGGAATGCAGGTACGTGTTCAATGCCAGCTCCCGCCATATACAGCAATATCAGCATCAAAAATCTGCACGCAAGGTGCAAAAATGTAGTATGAGTACAACCGACCCCATGTACTCAATAAGTAACAAACCTAACCTTAGGTTGAAAACAGTGACGAGCTTCGACAACGGTCAGGGTCCGACACCAATATCCAACAACATCTCAAAACAATATAATAAAAGTAGTACAAGAAACAACTCAAAGATATGATGCTCAGCTCGTTCACAATTACGGAAAAATAGGCATGCTTTTCAAGTATAACAGTAAATCCCAAATCTTTCACCAAAATCACCAAAATATGAGTAAGTCAGAAACCTGTGATTTTTCTCGAAAACTTTCAATAACAAATAAGATTTTTCAATCTTAATAGCATGAGGAAAGTACATCTCTATGCCTACATGTGAATGCGCATGTGAAGTCATGAATATCACAATACTGTGTCGCATGAGGAAATGCATCTCTATGTTTGTATGTCAAGTATATATGTCAATGCAATGCATCACAATGATGAATTCATGTACTCACACTCTATGAGTACTTAATCTCACTGTCTAGCACTCCCACTCGTCATGCTCAATCCCTCAGCACACTCAGTCACTCAGCACTGTACGGTGCCTGCTGCGGCGCACAGCTGGATCCCATCAATCATATAAAGCCTATAAGGCCTGCTGTAGCGTGCAGCCCAATGCACATATGGCCATAAGGCCTATTGCGGCGTGAAACCCGATCCACATATAACCATAAGTCTTGTTGCGGCATGCAACCCGATCCACATATAGCCATAAGGCCTGTTGCGGCGTACAACCCGACTAATACCCACTGCGGCATGCAACCCATTATCGAGGCTAATCACGCATAAAAACACGGACCTACTCTAGGCTTCAAATCACGCATGAAAACATCGAAACGACGAATCGCACCTCAAATCAAACTTAATGAACTTTTAAACTTTCAACTTCCAAAACTTGTGCCGAACCTTATCAAATCAACTCGAAATGAACTCAAATTTTACACACAAGTCTTGAATGACATAAAAAAACTATTCTAATTCCCGGAACCACAGCCCAAACCCGATATTATCAAAGTCAACTCTTGGTCAAACTTATGAACATTTCAAACCTTCAAATTTCTAACTTTCGCCAATTAGCGCCGAAACCTTATAGAAATATCCAAATGCAAATTCGGGCATACACCCGAGTCAAAATTTAGCATCTGGACCTAACGGAACCATCAAAACTTTGAACCGAGGTTAAATACTAAAAAGTCAAACTTGGTCAACTCTTCTAACTTCAAGTTTCCAGCATGAAATTCATTCTTCCAAACTAATTCTGAAACACCTGAAAACCAAAACGGACGATACACATAAGTCATAATACATCATACGAAGCTAATCAAGACTCCAAATAGCTGAACGGAATGTGAATGCTCAAAAATACCGGTCGGATCGTTACACATCATCAACTCATTGTCATCTTTCACTCACTATTTTGAGTCTACTAGACCCTAAGTTATTGAACGACACTATAAATAGGGTCTTCAATGCTCTCATATAAGAATAACCAACAACACCTAACAATGTGAAAGAATTAATAGCTAAAATAGTAGTGTTCAGAATCTTTTCAATTGAGGCTAAGTCTTTACTCGATTTCTGTTTCCTCTCTTTTCTGGTTTTGAGTTACTGATTGGAGTCTGAGTCTAGGATTTCTAAATGGCTAAACTGAGACTTTTGTTTGGTTCTCTACCCTAAAGGAGGTCAATAAAACCTCAACTCTATTCCTCTTTTTAATCATTTGAATTTGAAAATATGATTTGTTTTATTGTCTCTTACTAAATGATGTTGTTGATAATGTACTAATAGCTACTAATTTTTTTCATGTGTTTGTTAATGGAATATGGTTGATAATTTGATTCTGGAATCATAAATTTCTTAAGTTGTTGAGATTAGAACTATGTACTGATCCTAAGAAATATCTGATAATTTACATCTACTGTTAAGCTTTGAAAACAACTAAAGAACTCTCAAACTATCATGATATCTAGTTTCAGGCCTCCCTGATGTTATATTAGAACTACCATGAATGCTACACTAATCTGCCTTGGGTATTATTTGCATTTATAGTGATTCACCTGATAACATAGATTTAAATGGGATGTGAACTTGTTTAGTAGTGAAGAATAGACTATCTTCTTAGTTTGAGTATACCAGCTCATGACATCTAAACCAGTTCCTTCTTTCTGGTCTGCCTCTGTGACTTTTGTTAGGTCTTGGAGGGTCATTGCTTCTCTATTCAACTCATGACTATTTGATCATACTATATAAGCATGCCTTAAGATAATTAGATTCATGCACCACTCTTGTGTGTATTTTGAAAGTTACCATACACCTAACTTAAGTTATGAGGTTACGTTAAGACATGTCTATGTTCTGATGTTTCATCTGTTGAGCTAAAGTACTGAAATTAAGTCTCACTATACCTGAAATCCCACATTTGATTTGCCTAACAATATCCCTAACGTAATCACTGCCCTTTGCTGAAATTCATGAAGTTATATTGTTAGTTTGATTGTGTTAACAACTTGTAATGGTATGATCGCAGCTAAATGTCTTTTGTGGGTGTTCTTTTGGATACCCTGCACTAATCACTTTCCTCAATACTTTTGCTTGTCTTTCATAATCATGTACATGACTACACTATCCTTAAAACTTCACTAAGCTCACATTAATGAACTAGACCTAGCTTCTGAACTTGAGGTGAATCTTTTGTTGCTACTATTTGAGTGAAATAGCATGCTTTATTCTCCAATGAGATTAGTATGAAGTTAAAAGCTCTTAGAAAGAACTAATCATGCCATTTTCTTCAGAGTAAAACAGGCTATTAATCTGTACCTCCGTTAATACTATTTAGAAGCCCCAAATGAAACTGTTAACCTTTGTGTATGCTAGAAGATAAGATTTAGTAAAAACAAATCCTTGACTAATCTAATTGAAGGCCGTTAAGAGAATGTATCTATGGCCATGGACTTTTATAAGTTGAACCATGCACTTACTCTACTCTTAAGACATGTGATTCAAGTGTTCAAGTTTCTAAAAGTAATCTATCAAATGCTCTTGTTCTTGTGTGTGCCTAAAGTAAATTTTTGAGCATGCCTAACATGTCATATTATTCACAGTGAACCATATTGTAATACCCCGAAAAATTTCAAAGTGTTTTAAGACCATTAAGAAAATTGACGGGTGCTAATTATCATAATTCGGGTATGAACAGGACTAATAATATGAAGGATATCAATTGATATTGATAACACATGTATGAGGTGCATTAAGAATGGTTTATGGTATAAGAAGAGTCCTAAGGCTAAGTCAAGTTGGAAATTATATGATGGGGTTAAGTTTCAAGTGAGTTCACACAAGACCTAATTTCAAACAAGATTAAATCTCAAGATATGAAGTGTTATATGGTTTATGACCTATCAAATGAAAGCTATATGTGTCTAGTATATAATATTTCAAACCGTTCGTAATTTAGAGATTTCTACAAGAAGTTATGACCTTTTTACTAAGGATAGCAGAACAGCTATGCGAGTCTTGCGTAGCCTACTCACCGTGCGTAGGCAAATCCAGCAGCTGCCGATTGAAGAGGAATGGAAGGCGACCCTGCGTAGCCTACGCACCCATCAGACCCATTTTTAAAGTGTAGAAATAAGGGGTTTAGAAAGAGAAATAGTTAGTTCTTCAACTTAGAATGGATTTGTAGAGAGAAGGAGGAGCTCTTCCACCATGAATACACTTCACGGTAAGTTATTTTGGTACAAGGATTATTGTATAACATCATTTAGGGATAACACTGACATTATTATGGATCAAACCCATAGGAAATGGGTTGAATATTCAAGAACACCAAAAAGAGAAAAAGTGAGATTCTTCCACCAAGAGTTAATCCCTTCACTTGAGCTTTATATATATGTCATATGGAGTATGGGTAGTATGTTTATGAGTTTTATTTGAAGTTTAAATGGGATATTTTATGAACCCTAAGGGCGGGTCTTGAGAATGCCATTTTGGGTAAAGAAGAAGATGTATAGTGATGAATTGATATAAATGGAATTTTTTTGAGTTTCTAATGATTCCAATAGACTTGATAACTTAATTGATGAACGAATTGAATTGGGAATCACCATTTGGATAAGATACAACACTAGTTCTTGAAATGGATGTTCTTGAACCTAGGGTTTTGTTGGAGAAAACGATGAATAATGACTTGATGATATCGGGTAATTAATGTAGTATTATTAATGACTCTAAATGAGTATTAAATCATAAGAATGGAATTGAATAGGATAATCAGTGAGCCTATTGAATAATTTGGGATGGTTGAAGGCTTGTTGCCGAATTGTGAAGCCTAAATGGATATTTATGAATCTTTTCATATTTTTTTTGATGTAGTTGGGATATCTAATGGTAGATATTGAATTGTGGGGGTGATATTTGGACATTTTAATCAATTGGAGCATTGTAGTATTTTTGGAGCTTGAAGTTTGAGGTAAGTTGATTGAGACTTACTCTTCTTGAGGGATTCACTTTAAAAGCATGACTTAAGCTGATACATTGTATTATTTGTAAATGTGCATCTGTACTTGTGGCGATAAGCAGGAAAGATGTCACCATGTGTTTCTAATTTGTTGCTTATGAAGTGTAATGTAATTTCATAAAAATCTTGTTTTCAAAACTTGTTAGCAAAATGACACTTAAGTTTTATAAAAATGTTTTTGTTGAAAAGAGTACAAAATTCTTGACTGCTAAATATATGTTTTCATGAAAAAGTTTAACTTTTGAAATTTCAATAAAGGAAGAACTTGTTGTATCTTTAGATTGATGTTAATTGCTAAAGGCTTTAACATGAAAGGTTATCCATTTGATTTTTTTCAACTGGTTTGGATTAGCTATTAAAATCATGATTTGATAAAAATAGATCCTTTGAGGCAATTATGCTATGAATCTATTTTTGATATGTCAAATATTTTGGGAGTTACTAGTGGAGACTGCCGAGATTGGTTCGAATGTTGAGTTCGTTACCATGAGACTACACGTGCCAGTGTAGGGAAATTCCAAGGCAAAGCCGAGGTGTATGGGATAAAATCCCCCATTGAGAGGGCAGATGATCATTACTTAAAGCAATGAGGTTAACTCGACTCATACGGCACTACGAGAAGCTGCCCAGACAAGCAGGGTCAAGTACTTGTTGCTAGGATGATCACCTAGTAGTTGTTCATTATGTCGGTATCGGTATGGTACTCCTGGTGAAAGGTAAAAGTGAACTTTCTTATGTTTAGGCCTAAGGAGCCGAAAATGATTTCAATGACTTAATGAGATTGAAATGGTTTTATGTGATTTCTATAAATATCTTGGGTTGATAGAGACGTTCTAAAACTTTATAGCATGGCTTACATTTCACTTGTCTTTTATCTGAAATGATAAAGAGCATGGTTTATATAAATGTTTATCACTTTATGTCCAGTATTGGTTGCATAGTTTTTGTAAAATCTTGTCCTAGGAACTTGAGCTAGAGATAGTCTATGAAACTTATTGAGTACCGATGTGGTGTACTCAGCCCTTAGGGTCCCCCTCTAGGGCCCCGCTTACTTTACATGTTTCAGGATGAGGTATGATACGTGGCATGCAGACAAGGCTAGGATGACTCTCTCACTGAGGTATATGGTGAGGCGCCACTCCTATTTTGTGATAGCTATCATGTTATTTTCTTAATTTATGTTAGTCGGACATTATCCCAGGTGTAGTTCTATTCCTTGGTATAGAGGCTCCATAGATAGTTGTGAAAAGTTATAGTAATGGGGTTGTACGCGACATACATAAAAAGATAATTATTTTACTTTGCCTCTTTGTTATGATTATGAGAGGCTTCATGTATAATTTTGATTTGGAAAATTGTTCCATGGTTTAACATAAAAATATATAAAATTTTCAAAGAGCTTCCGCAGTTAAATTGGTTTTCATGCATATGGTTTGGCTGCATCATACGGGTTGGTTCGCTCAGGTCAGATAGTGTGCCGGGTGCCGGTCACGTTGATTTGGGTCATGACACATATATTTATTTTTGGATTGTGGTTACCACAATGTGATTGGCTGTCTTATGATCCTATGGTATTTTGTATTAGCTGTTATGAGAAATGTATATGCTCTAATGTATGGTATCTCTATGGTATGGGGATCTACATTGAGTGCCTCATTGGTACCTAAATCTGTAAGGAAGAGTGAGTGTGAGTAGTTAGGGGTATTTGGGAGTAGAGTTTAGTTCTTGGTTGAGCTACTCTCCCTGACACATGCACTGCCCTGGGCCTCGAGACCCTTGTGAACTCTCAAGTGTCAGGGATCCAAAGAGTACTTTGGACATGAGTGGAATTCTACCCTTAGCTTCTAATCTATTGACATTTATTACTCCTTTTAGTTTTAGTGTTTAACGACAATAAAATGCTTTCGTTGTGAATCACTTTACCATCTGTGACTCCACACTAGTTTTCATATTTGACTGCTATTGATTGTTGTACTTTGTCTTGAACCCATACTAGTTTATTTCATGTGTAATTATGTGTATAGAGTAGCATATCTAATGACCTTCTTCTTTTTCTTCTTCGTCTTCTTCTTTCTTGAACATGTATTATAATTGGGCCTGCCAAGTTCTCAAAGAACTCAGGCCCAAGTCCTGTACCTGTGCACATTGGAGTCTGAAGTTATTGTTGTCTGTTCTCGCTACTTGCTGGGCCTGCTTCTTTTCAGGCCCAAACTAGAGTCTATTCTCTTTTGTTACTGCTTTATTTAAGTTTACTGTCCTTATTTCCCACATGTATATAACGCTTCTCATATTTGATTGAATGCTTTACTTTATCTCTTTGAATCATGTGAACAATCAAGGTAAGCCCTAAAAGGCATGGGATTAAAAAGAAGTGTTAGACTTAGTAGTAGATAGCTATAATTCGCTAAATCATTCACACTATTAATCTCTTATGCTATTACTAATAATTTTTTGAGAACTTTTGAAACCAAAACAGCTTTCGCAAACGAGGATGGTCTTCTCTTTCAAAAATTAGAAACAAAATCTGAAAATTGATCTTTTAATCGAGCTTTTCTAGAAAAGAAAATCGCACAAACATTGTTGCAAAACCAAGGTTTTTCGCACGGTTTTCTCCAAAAATAAATATGAGGTTTGAGAACTAATTTCTAAGTTATGCCTTAAGACTATTTCTTTAAACAAGCTTCACTTTATAAGGATTATACAAATGGTCACATCTTTTTTAAAGACTAATTGTTTTATTGCTTAGCAACATCTCACAAGTTTTATAAACACAAACATTATATACATACTTCAAACTCTTTTAATCATATACATGCAAACATTTTCTTAAAAGCTTTTATAAACCTATGTTCCTTGTAAAACTTCATATAATGTTTTCAAGTAATAAGTTCTAAACTAGATATACAATATGCCATATCTTTAGCACTAGTTAAGCAGGGTATAGACAACTAAATCTTTGGATCTTGTCTAAGTCCTATGAAGCTACCTCAGGTAAATTTTAAGGGGTGCCTAACACCTTCTCCTTAGAAGAACAAGAAACCTTACCCAAAATCTCACCGGTTAATAGACTAATAGAGAAATGATCTTAGTAATTAAATAGGTACCCTATTATACTCTTTAAATATTAGGTGGCGATTCTCTTTTATCATCAATGAGGAAACCACTAGTTGAATCATGTTTTGACTCGTGCAAAATAGGGTGCAACACTACCCATACTCACCGCCATCCTACACAAGGCATCAGCCACCACATTAGCCTTCCCGAGATGATACAAAATGGTAATATCATAGTCTTTTAATAGCACCAACCATCTCCCCTGCCTCAAATTTAGATCCTTTTGCTTGAACAAGTGTTGTAGACTCCGATGATCTATAAATACCTCCCAAGATACGCCATAAAGATAATGCCTCTAAATCTTTAATGCATGAAAAATGGCTGCCAACTCTAGATCATGAACAGGGTAGTTCTTCTCATGGGGCTTCAACTTAGTGAAACATAAGCAATCACCCTACCCTCCTGCATCAAGACACACCCAATGCCAATCCGAGTAGCATCACAATACACCGTATATGAATCCGATGATGAAGGTAAAACTTGAACTGGAGCTGTGGTCAAAGCAGTCTTGAGCTTCAAAAAACTCTCCTCACACTCAACAAACCACCTGAATGGGGCATCCTTCTGGGTCAATCTAGTTAAAGTTGCAGTAATGGACGATAAACCCACAACAAAGAGGCGATAATATCCAGCCAAGCCAAGAAAACTTCGAATCTTAGTAGTAGAAGACGGTCTGGGCCAACTCTGAACTGCTTCAATCTTTTCCGGATCTACCTTGATCACATCACTGGACACCATATGCCCCAAGAATGCCACAGAACTAAGCCAAAACTCACACTTGGAGAATTTAGCATAAAGCTTCTTCTCCCTCAACGTTTGTAGTACAATCCTTGCTCCTCCTGGCTACAAGAGTACACCAGTATATCATCAATAGATACTATGACAAAAGAATCAAGATATAGCTGGAATAAATTGTTCATCAGATGCATAAATGTTGCTTGGGCATTGGTCAGCCAAAAGACATCACAAGGAACTTGTAGTGGCCATAGCGGGTCCTGAATGCCATCTTCAAAATATTATAATCCCGAAACTTCAACTGGTGATACCCATAACTGAAATCAATCTTAGAGAATACTCTAGCACCTTGTAGTTGGTCAAATAAGTCATTAATGCGCGGTAGCAGGTACTTGTTCTTAATTGTAACTTTGTTCAACTGCCTATAATCAATGCACATCCGCACAGTACCATCCTTCAAAAAAAAAAAAGAACTGGTGCAGCCAAGGCGACACACTAGGCCTAATGAATCCCTTATCAAGAAGCTCCTGAAGCTTCTCCTTTAATTCCTTCAACTCTGTTGGTTCCATACGATACAGATTAATAGAGATGGGCTGAGTGCTCGATACCAAGTCAATACCAAAATCAATGTCCCTGTCGGGTGGCATGCCTGACAGGCCAGTAAGAAACACATCCCGAAAGTCTCTCACTACTGGAACATACTCAATAATAGAAGTATCAGCACCAACATCCCTCACAAAGGCCAAATATGCCAGACAACCCTTCCCAACCATCCATTGGACCTTCAAATATGAAATCACTCTACTGGGAACATAGTCCAGAGAACCTCTCCACTCAATCCTAGGAAATCCCAGCATCGCTAGTGTCACGGTCTTTGCGTGACAATCCAAAATAGCATGACATGGTGACAACTAATCTACACTTAGAATCACGTCAAAAACAACCATACTAAGCAGTAAAATATCAACTCTCATCTCCAATCCCTCAATAGTCACCACACACGACCTTTACACATGGTATACAATAATAGAATCACCCACCGGCGTAGATACATGAACTGGCATAACTAAGGAATCACGGGCATATCCAAATAACGAGCAAAATACGATGATACATATGAATAAGTGGAACCAGGGTCAAATAATATGGAAGCATCCCTATTGCACACTAAAACAATACATATGATCACTGCATCTGAAGAAACGACCTCTGGTCTGGCGAGAAAAGCATAGCATCGAGCCTGACCATCACCTAATGGACCTTCCCATCTCGAGTGACCTCGAGCTTACCGAGTCCAACCTCGAGCTGGCTGAACGGGTGGTGAAGTAACTGGTGCAAAAGTAATAGCCTGACCCCTCTGTTGAACTAGACCACCCATAACACGGGGACAATACCTCCTCACATGCCCTAAATCTCCACACTCTAAGCAACCTCGATCCAACAAAGGCGGCGAGGACTGAATCGGACCCCGAGAACCAGAATAACCACTAGAAGAACCTGGTACAGATGAATCCTGAACTGATGTAACATGGGATAGACTCTGAGCTGAGAGGGCACTAAATGATGACTGCCTCGGACGAGCACTGTCCGAACCATGGCTAGCTGATGCATCACGATGAGCTGCAGGGGCAGATTTACCTAAGGCCAAGCGATGTCACGTGACACTGCTTGGTCGGAAAATTATATATATATATATATATATTAAAAGGCGAAAAAAATACATTAATTAAAATTAAGTGACACCCCTTAAATCAAATAACTGTGCAGCTAAATTGGTCAAGCGCCTCATTTTTCTAGTATAGGTCTTGGGTTCAAAGCCCGAAACCTTCATTTGTTATTTCAAAATTTTGTTCGATCAACAGTCAATTTTCGTAAACTCTTGTGACAATTTTTATAAAGCCATTCGATTAGTTATTATACTATTCTTTTTTTCCTTTCATCTTTAAAATTGATTAAGAATAATATATGAACTTTTAGTGATTATTAGGACTTAATAATAAAAAAAATTAGTATTATTTTTAATGAGGTTATGTTTTGAATACTTTTCACAAAATAAAATTCATCGAAAATAGTTGTAGTAATATACTTGAGTTGTGTTTTATTAGACAAGTTTTGAATTGTTTTTTTTTTGTATTATATTGTTAGTATTGTTTTGTTTATTTGTTCACTTTTAAAGTGTGACATCGCATACAAAACATTCTGCATACGCCACTGATGAGCCGAACGAGCCATCTGAGCGGGCATATAAGGACGACCTCTTCTGTGGTGAGACTATCCTCTAGATGAGGCACTGCTGAAACCACCCAAACCACGAGACCTCTTGGCCTCCCTCTCCTCATGCTCCTGACTACGAACCAACTCTAGGCGTCTAGCAATATCAACCACCTCGTTAAAACCTCGTAACTGTTGCAATCTCCCGAGTCATGATGAAACGTAGTCCATTGTTGAGGCCATCAATGAACCTCCTAATCTTCTCCCTCTCAGTAGGAACAACCATACCGTGTGATCTTCAAATCTGAAAACTCATCTCATACTGAGTCACTGACATACCCTCCTAGCTCAAACTGCCTATGAAACGCCTCTCTACGAGTCTGTAAAACAAACTTCACTAAGAAGAGAATTGAGAACTCATGCCACATAAGTGGTGCAGCGCCGATTGGCTTGCTCAAATCATAGGCCTCCCACCATCTGTAGGCTTTCCCTGTCAGCTGAAAAGTAGTGAATGAAACTCCACTGGTCTCCAAAATACCTGCCGTATGAAGGACACGCTGGCACCTATCTATAAAATCTCGAGCATCCTCTAACTCGACCCCATTGATCTTTGGGGCTTAAGCCTCCTAAACCGCTCTAGTCTCTTCTGCTCCTCATCACTCATACATGGGAAAACCTAGGCTCGAGCAGCTATAACCGACTGGGCTGGTAGTACCCTCAGTGTCTGGAGTCCCTGAGCTACCTGCTCTCGACTGGCGGGAATTCGAGCACCTTCCCCGGCCTGCGAAGTGGCTTGTGCAGTCGGAATCGAAATTGCCCGAGCAAGGCTATTGCATACAGTCAATATGTGGGCCAAAGCCTCCTGAAGGCCTGGAATCACAATGGGCATAGATGGTGCTTGAGCTGGTCCCACCCGCTCAACCACATGTAGTACTTCCTCCTGAGCTGGAGCAACGGGTGGCTTCATAGGTGCTGCTCTAGCTGCAGTACGAGCCGCAGCTCAGCCTCTACTATGGCTCCGGCCTCTCGCAGCCCTAGCTGGTGGTACTGGTGACCATCCTTCTGATCCAGTCGTACGTGTCCTCACCATCTGTGAGAGAATAGAAGAATAGAATTTTAGTTTCCGGAATTAACAAATTCGCACAACAAGAATACAAGAAAGTGAAGTTTCCAAATGGTTCGGTAACCTCTCGAAGATAAGTACACGTCTCCATACCGATCTGCAAAACTCTACTACGCCTGCTCACAATCCGGTTCTCAAGCGCGCTCATAAGTCTTATACTACTCAGCCCAAACAATATAACATGTAATGTAACCGTAAATGATAACAGAGACTCTAATACGATATGCAAATAAAGGATCACGACTGAGCACATAATTGCAGTTAAAACCAATAACTCAAAACAACAGAAATGACCTCACTAGGCCTCAACAGGATAAGCACATAGCTGAAACATATTTTCTAACATGAATTACAGTTTAATTACTCTAACAAGTAAAAATTTGACGGATAGAACAAGACTTGATCAACACAGTCCAAAAGAAACAACCGAATCATGATTTCCACGGTGTACGCCCACACACCCGTCACCTAGCATGTGTGTCACCCAACACAAACCATATAACATGTTTTCCAAGGATTTATACCCTCAATACAAAGTTTAGAAGTGTTACTTACCTCAAAGTGTGTAATTCAATGTTCCAACAAACCCTTCCCTCGCGAATCGGCCTCCGAACGACTTGAATCTAGTCACAAACAACTTAATATAATCAATACAAGCTATAGGAGTTAATCCCATATGATAAAACTAAGTTCTTTAACCAAATTCAAAAAGCCAACCCAAAAGGTCAACCCTGAGCCCACGCCTTGGAACCTGGCAAAATTTACAAAATCAGAACACCCATTCAATAACGAGTCCAACCATACAAAAATTATTCAATTCCAACCACAAATCGTACCTCAAATCCACAAATCTTACTCTCCAATACCTAGTCCGAAATTCCCCAAATTTCACCTCAAAAGTGCATAATCTAGGTGGGAAATCAATGGGTATTCAATATTAGTGGACAAAAGTGATCAAAATATGAAATCTCAGGCAAAAGTCGCCCCTAGCCGAGCTGCATAAGTAAAAATATGAAATAATACTCTAACCCATGATTTGGGATTTTTAAATCTGCCCAGGTGCTCCTCCTTCGCTAATGCGGAAAATTCCTCGCGTTCGCCAAGCAAAAAAATTACCAACTGAAAAATCCACTTATGCGAACACGACATCCCAATCGCGAATGCGATGACCCAAGCCACAAAGCTTCGCGATAGCGGTCCTGATGAAGAAAAATACCTGCCGCCCTGGGCCTTACCTCCCTTCTACGCAACGCGGCCTTCCGCCCACGTTCGCGATGCACACCTACTAGAACCTTCGCGAATGCGTCCAACTTCTCACGAAAGCGATGCACAAACTTCACCAGTCACCCAAGGACTCTCCGCTATCGTGAGCCCTCCCTCGCGAACGTGTATAAGGAAACCAGATACAACCATTTCAGTAGACCAACAAGTCAAAAAATGAGCCGAACATGATCCGAATCACACCCGAGGCCCCTGGGACCCCATCCAAACATACCAACAGGTCCTTAAACACGATACGAACTTAGTTAAAGCCTCAAATCGCATCAAACAACATTGAAATCATGAATCGCACCCCAATTCAAGCCCAATGAACTATTGAACTTCCAATTTCTAAAACCAATGTCGAAACACACCAAACCAATTCCGATTGACCTCAAATTTTGCACACAAGTCATAAATGACACAACGGACCTATTCCAACTTCCAGAACCAAAATCTGAGCTGGTATGAACAAAGTCAACTCTTGGTCAAACTTCTCAACTTTCCAAACCTTCAACATTCCAACATTCGCCAATTCAAGCCAAAACGATTTACGTACCTTCAAATCAATATCCGTACATATTCCTAAGTCCAAAATCACAATAAGAAGTTATTAGAACCAATAAAACTCCATTCCTGAGTCGTTTACTCATAAGTCAACATCCAGTCAACTCTTCCAACTTGAGCTTCCACCCTTGGGACTAAGTGCCCTAATTCACTATGAACATCTTCGGAACCAAATCAACCATCCCAGCAAGTCACATAACCACAAATGAGTATAGAATATGTAATAAATGGGGGAACGAGCTACAATATTCAAAATATATCACATCCCAAAATCCCAACCCCCCATGATGGCGCCTAACACACCGACTAGGCAAGCCGAAACATGATAATAAAGGAAAATAGAACAATGGAACTTATTAAAATATCATAAGTGTGAAATCTCAATACAACAGATACTGCTAATACAAAGGAAATCCCCTAGAAACTGGTAAATATGGAGTCCTAAGCATTGCAACAGCATACAAGTCTGAAACTGCACAACAATAACACTGTCTGAACTGTAACAACAGCATGAAAGGAAAAGACAAGTCAAAACTGTGACCAAGGATGCAGCTCTATCTCGCCTCTTAATGATAGTCCAACAAGCGAGCCTACTGCTGATAACTGGTCCCCACACCTGGATCTACCCAATTAAGTGCATAGTGTAATATGAGTACAACCAATCCAATGTACTCAATAAGTATCGTAACTAACCACGGCGAGGTAAAAGAAACAAGAATTGTAAATGATACCTGCTATAACCTATACAGTTTTAGATAATTTAACAGTACAGAACAGTAATGTGAGCATGTGTATGATACAAAGAGGACTATCTGTGCGTGTGTGACAATTACTCATAATCTCTACCCAATCATGGATACATCATATAAGATGATATGCAGATAATTAGATAACAAACCATGGAAATTGCAAGTAGATATGAAATGCAATTGCAAATAACAATAGCCGGACATTCCTCAACTTTTTCATATCCGTACCAACTCACTGATCAGTTTTCATCAATAACCGCGTGTACATCGTCAAGAGAGAAACATGAGAGGGTGAACTTAAAGGGATAGATCCGCGTCCACATGCTGCACGGACAACTTGCGGGTTGTAGGGTCAACTCACGTGCTAATAATATAACCCGCACGAACAACTCACGTGCTGCACGAACAACTCACGTGCTAATAACATTAGTATCTGGATCCGCACGGACAACTCACGTGCTACACAGAAAACTCACGTGCCAATAAAATCAACCGCACGGACAATTCACGTGCCAACAATTACAATTCGCCCAGCGTGGTCATAGGCTACCGGTACAGCTCAGAACACTGGGAAAGCAAATATACGAGAGCACATGTACATGATCAACAATTACCAATTTCATACTCCTGGACTTGTATATCTAGCATGCTATAGTGTAGGCATGTGCAATGCATGCTATCACAGCTAAAATAGAAAATTTCCATCATGAATAACAGTTATCAGGTTCAATCGGAAAAATACCCTCAACGAAATCTCAAATACGGTACAAATAGCTCATAGAGGTGTACAACTAGGAGATACATTTCAACTTGAAGCTTATCAGTTATTTCAAGGCATGTCCTAGCCTAAACACTACCCGAACATGGAATTAGTACCCCGGTGCACGCCTATGGGCTCAACCCTGCATATGTGTGCCACCCATAGCACGTAGCTGTCACTAATAATTCAAGAAAACTAATACCTTAACCCAGTTTAGATAAGATACTTATCTCAAGAAAGCCAAATTACTCCCTTAACAAGCCCTTTCCGCGCGTATCAACCTCCGGAAGGCTCGAATCTAGTCAAAATAACGTAATACTATCAATAAAAGCTATTTTAATTGATTCCAAATGATAAAGCTAAGATCTTTAACCACAATCAAAAAGTCACCCCGGGCCCATGTCTCTGAATCTGACAAAATTTACAAAATTCGAACACTCATTCAATAACGAGTCCAACCATACAAATATTATTTAATTCCGACCACAAATCGACCGTCAAATCCTCAAATATTACTCTCTAATACATGGGTCAAAAAATCCCAAATTCTAACTTAGATTCATAATAAATGATGAAATAATCAATGGGTATTGAATATTCATAGACAAAAGTTATCAAAAATCACTTACCTCTTCAATATAGGTGTAAACCTCTCTAAAAAGCGCCTCATGCCGAGCTCCTAGAGTCCGAAAATGAAGAAAATACTCAAATCCTCATTCTTAAATCTCTGTCCAGCATTTTCGCATCTGCGGCTGAAACCATAATCCATGCCCGGTATCAACAAAGTCAACTCTCGGTCAAACTCTCAACCTTCCAAACCTTTAGCTTTCACCAATTCAAGCCAAAATGATCTACGGACCTCCAAATCAACATCCGAACATACACTTAAGTACAAAATCACTGTACGAATCTATCAGAACCATCAAAACTTCATTCTGGAGTCGTTAACATAAGTTAACCCGGTCAACTCTTTCAGCTTAGGCTTCCAACCTTGAGACTAAGTGTCCCAATTCACTCCAAAACATCCCCGGAATCAAACCAACCCGGCACGTCACATAACTACAATTGAACATATAATAAGAAATAAATGGGAGGACGTGGTTACAATACTCAAAACGACCAGCCAGGTCATTACATTCTCCCCCTCTTAAACAAACGTACATCCTCAAATTGGTCTAGAATCATACCTGTAGTCTCAAATAGGCATGGATAGCTGCTCTGCATCTTCCTCTCGGTCTCCCACGTAGCCTCCTCGACTGGCTGACCTCTCCACTGAACTTTCACTGAAGCTATATTCTTTGATCTCAACTTTTAAACCTGCCGATCCAAAATGGCCACCAGCTCCACATCATAAGTCAAATCTCCATCTAGCTGAACCGTGTTGAAATCCAAAACATGAGATGGATCACCGTAGTACTTCCGAAGCATGGAAGCATGAAACACTAGGTGAACACTCGATAGACTAGGTGGCAATGCAAGCTTGTAGGTCACCCCTCCAATCCTCTCAAGCACCTCAAAAGGGTAAATATACCAAGGGCTCAACTTGCCCTTTTTCCCGAACCTCATCACACCTTCATGAATGATACTCTGAGCAATACCTTCTCTCCCACCATATATGCAACATCATGAACCTTCCAATCGGCGTAACTCTTCTGCCTAGATTGTGCCACGCGAAGCTGATCTTTAATCAACTTGACCATTTCCAAAGCATCCTGAACCAAATCAGTATCCACAACCTAGCCTTCCCTGGCTCAAACCACCCAACTAAAGATCAGCATCCCCTCCCATATAAGGCCTCATAACGAGCCATCTGAATACTTGATTGATAGCTATTGTTGTAGGCAAACTCTGGAAGTGATAGAACTGAACCCAAAAACCCTCAAAATCCATAACACTGTGTGTAGCATATCCTCCGATATCTGAATGGTGCACTCGGACTGTCCTTCCGTCTATGGGTGGATTGTTGTACTCAACTCAACCCATGTGCCCAACTCTTGCTTCACTGCTCTCCAAAACTACAATGTGAATTGTGTGCCCCGATCAGAAATGATGGACACTGGCACACCGTGAAGATGAACAATCTCGCGAATATAGATCTCAGCCAACCACTATGAAGAATAGGTAGCCACAACCAAAATGAAATGTGGGGACTTAATCGACCGGTCCACAATCACCCAAATAGCATCAAATTTCTTCAAAGTCCGTGGGAGTCCGACAATGAAGTCCATGGTGATATGCTCCTATTTCTACTCAGGAATCTCAATCCTTTGAAGCAAGCCACCCAGCCTCTGATGCTCGTACTTCACCTGCTGACAATTCAAGCACCGAGCTACAAACTCCACTACATATTTCTTCATTCTTCTGCACCAATAGTGTTGCATCAAGTCCTAATTCATCTCTGCCGGCACCCGGATGAATGTAATACCGTGAAATATGGGCCTGCTCAAGAATCAACTCACATAAGCCATTCACATTGGACACACAAATTCGACCCTGCATCCATAACATCCCATAATCTCCAATAGAAACCTCGTTGGTATCACCGTGCTGAACCGTGTCCTTAAGGACAAGCAAATGGTAGTCATCATACGGACGCTCTCTGATGCGATCATATAAAGAAGACCGAGAAACCATGCAAGCTAGAACTCGTCTAGGCTCCAAAACACCTAACCTCACGAACTGATTCGCCAAGGCCTGAACATCTAATTCAAGCGGTCTCTCACTAATCGGAATATATGCATGGCTACCCATACTCACTGCCTTTCTACTCAAGGCATCAGCCACCACATTCGCCTTCCACGGATGATACAAAAAGGTAATATCATAGTCTTTTAATAGCTCCAACGATCTTACCTGCCTCAAATTTAGATCCTTTTGCTTGAACAAGTACTGTAGACTCCGATGGTATGCAAATACCTCCCAATACGTGTCATATAGGTAATGCCTCTAAATCTTCAATGCATGAACAATGGCTGCCAACTCTAAATCATGAATATGGTAGTTCTTCTCATGGGGTTTCAATTGGCGCGAAACATAAGTAATTACTATACCCTCCTGCATCAAGACACACCGAATACCTATCCGAGAGGCATCACAATACACCTTATATGAACCCGATGCTGAACGCAGAACTAGAAACTAGAACTTGAGATGTGGTCAAAGCAGTCTTGAGCTTCCGAAAGCTCTCCTCTCACTCATCAGACCACTTGAATGGGGCACCATTCTGGTTCAACCTAGTCAAAGGTGCAAAATGGATAAGAAACCCTCTACAAGCGGCGATAATATCCGGCCAAGCCAAGAAAACTCTGAATCTCAGTAATTGAAGACGTTCTGGGCCAACTCTAAACTGCCTCAATCTTCTTTGGATCTACCTTGATCCCCTCACTAGACACCACGTACCCCAAAATCGCCACAAAATAAAGCCAAAACTCACACTTGGAGAATTTAACATAAAGCTTCTTCTCCCTCTACGTCTGTAGTATAATCCTCAGATGCTGCACATGCTCCTCCTTGTTGCATGAGTACACTAGTATATCATCAAAAAATAGTATGACAAAAGAATCATGATAAGGTTGGAATACATTGTTCATCAGTGCATAAATGTTGCTGGGACATTGGTGAGCCCAAAAGACATCCCAAGGAACTCGTACTGACCATAGCAAATCCTGAATGCCGTCTTCAGAATGTCAGAATCTCGAATTTTCAACTGGTGATACCCAGACCTCAAATCAATCTTAAAGAACACCCTCGCACCCTGAAGCTGGTAGAATAAGTCATCAATGCGTGGAAATGAGTATTTGTTCTTAATTGTAACTTTGTTCAACCGCTTATAATCAATGCACATCTGCATAGTACCATCTTTCTTTCACAAACAGAACAGGTGCACCCCAAGGTGACATACTAGGCCTAATGAACCCCTTATCAAGAAGCTCCTGAAGTTGTTCTTTCAATTCTTTCAGCTCTGTTGCTGCCATGTAATATGGAGGAGTAGAAATGGGCTGAGTTCCCTGCACCAAGTCAATACCAAAATCAATATCCCTGTCGGGTGGCATGCTTGGAAGGTTTGTAAGAAATACATCCGGAAAGTCTCGCACTACCGGAACAGAATCAATAGGAGGAGTATCGGCACCAACATCCCTCACGAAAGCCAAATATGCCAAATATCCCTTCCCAACCATCCGTTAGGACTTCCGATATGAAATCACTCTACTGGGAACATAGTCCAGAGAACCTCTCCACTCTATCCTAGGCAAACTCGACATCGCCAATGTCATCGTCTTAGCGTGACAATCCAAAATAGCATGACATGGTGACAACCAATTCATGTCTAGAATCACGTAAAAATCAACCATACTAAGCAATGAGAGATCAACTCTCGTCTTCAATCCCCCAATAGTCACCACACACCATCGATATACACGACCCACAATAATAGAATCACCCACATGTGTAGATACATGAACAGGTGTAACTAAGAAATCACGAGGCATATCCAAATAATGAGCAAAGTACGATGATACATATGAATAAGTGAACCAGAGTCAAATAATATGGAAGCATCTCTGTGGCACACTGAAACAATATCTGCAATCACGACATCAGAGACAACTGCCTCAGGTCTGGCTGGGAATGCATAACAACGAGCCTGACCGCCACCTGATCGACCTCCACCTCTAGGGCAACCTCGAGCTGACTGGGCCCCCACCCCAAGCTGGCTGTGCAAGTGGTGTAGCTACTGGTGCTAGTATCATCGGTTGAGAACTAGGTTGTGGAACCCTACCCAATAGTTTGGGGCAATCCCTCTTGAGGTGACCACCACGGCCCCTGCCTCTCGCGGCCCTAGCTGGTGGTACTGGTGTCCATCTGCCTGATCCCATCACACGTGTCATCATCATTTATGAGAGAATATAATAATAGAAGTTTAGTTTCGGGAATTCATAATCCGCACGACAAGAATACAAGAAAGTGAATTATCCTAACGGTTCACTAGCCTCTCGAAGATAAATACAATCATGTCCGTAAGACTCTACTAAACCTTCTCATGACTCGTAATTCCTATGAACCTAGGGATCTGATACCAACTTGTCACGACCCAAAATCCCAACTCGTCGTAATGGCGCCTAACACATCGACTAGACAAGACAAAACATGATAATAAAGGAAAACATAACAACAAAACTTATATAAATATCATAAGTCTGAAATCTCAATACAACAAATATTGTTAATACAAAGTAAATCCCCTAGAAACTAGTAAATACGGAGTCATGAGCTCTACAACAGAATACAAGTCTGAAACTGAACAATAATAACATTGTCTTAACTGTAACAACAACATGAAAGGAAAAGACAAGTCAAAACTACGACCAAGGATGCAGCTCTACCTCGCCTCTCAAAGATAGTCTAACAAGCGAGCCTACCGCTGATAACTGGTCCCCACACCTGGATCTGCACAATTAAGTGCATAGTGTAATATGAGTACAACCAATCCAATGTACTCAATAATATGAGTACAACCAATCCAATATGACTATCTATGCTTGTGTATACAATTACTCATAATCTCTACCCAGTCACGGATACAACATATAAGATGATATGCAGATAATCAGATAACAAACCATGGAAATTGCAAGTAGAGATGAAGTGCAATTCCAAAATAACACTGGTTAGACTTTTCTCAACTTTTCCGTATCTATACCTTACTGAAAAGTTTTTCCTCAATAACCGCGTGTACACCATCAAGAGAGAAACATGAGAGCGTGATCCTAGGCGCAATGATCCATATCCACACATTGCACGGACAACTCACGTACTGCATGGACAACTCACGTGCTAATGATATAACCCGCACATACAACTCATGTGCTGCACAGACAACTCACGTGCTAATAACATCGATATCTGGAGCTGTATGGACAGCTCATATGCTGCACGGATAACTCACGTGCTAATAATATCAACCGCATCGACAACTCACGTGCCAACAAACACAATCCGCCCAGCGTGGTCACAGCCTATCAGTCTTGCTCATAACATAGAGAAAGAAAATATACACGAGCACATGTACATGATCAATAATTACTTATTTCATACTACTGGACTGGTATATCTAGCATACTATAATATAGGCATGTGCAATGCGTGCTATCACAACTAAAACAGAAAACTTCCATCAAGAATAGTAGTTATCAGGTTCAGCCGGAAGAATAACCTCAACGAAATCATAAATATGATACAAATAGCTCACAGAGGTGTGCAAGTACGAGAAACAATTCAACTTGAAGCTTATCAGTCATTTCAAGGTGTGTCATAGCTTAAACACTACCCGAACATGGAATTAGTACCCCGGTGCACGCCTATCGGCTCAACCCACACATGTGAGTCACCCGTAGCACGTAGCTATCACAAATAATTCAGGCAAACTAATGCCTCAACCAAGTTTAGATACGATACTTACCTTGAGCAAGCCAAATTACTCCCTTAACAAGCCCTCTCTGTGTGTATCAACCTCCGAAAGGCTCGAATCTAGTCAAAATAACGTAATACTGTCAATAAAAGATATTGAAATTGATTCCAAATAATGAAGCTAAGATCTTTAACCACAATCAAAAATCCAACCTAAAAAGTCAACCCCGGACCTACCTCGGAATCCGACAAAATTTATAAAATTTGAACACCCATTCAATAACGAGTCCAACTATTCCATCATCAAATTTTGACCATAATTCGACCCTCAAATCCAAAAATCTTACTCTCCAATACATGGGTCAGAAATCCCAAATTATAACTTAGATTCATAATAAATAGGTGAAATAATCTATGGGTATTCAACATTCATGGACAAAAGTGATCAAAAATCACTTACCTCTTTAATCTAGGTGAAAACCTCTCCAAAAATTGCCTCAATCTGAGATCCCAAATCCTAAAATGAAAAAATTACTCAAACCCTCGTTTTTAAATATCAGTCCAGCATTTTCGCTTTTACGCTAGAATTACCACACCTGCGGTACCGCTTTTACGAAAAAAGTCTCGCTTATGCAGAGACAACATAAAACACCGACCTGCCGCTTCTGCGGCCAAAACCACACTTCTGCGGGTCTGCTTCTGCGGTCAACCAAGCGCTTCTGCACGCCCACATGTGCGGGAGCAAATTTGCATCTGTGGTTCCTGCCAAGCATGCCAAACTCTGCACGCCCCTACGGAACAACCATCTTAGAAGCGGCTTCGCTTTTGCGAAAACCTGATCGCTTCTGCAATAATCCACAAACCACGCCCCTTCCGCACCTGCGACACTCCAGCCGCACCTGCGGTCAATCTCACCACAGATGTGGTTACACCAAATCCTCTATCTCTTCAGCGATGCATCAAGTCCCATTTTTTATCTGTTAGCCTTCCATAAATCACCCCAGGCCCCCAAAACCCCATCAAAACATACCAACACATCTTAAAACAATATACGAACTTAGTCGAAACCTCAAATCACATCAAACAACCTCAAAAACACGAATCGCACCCCCAATTTAAGGCTATTGAAACTAATAGATGTCTAACTTCTACAACCCATGCTGAAATCCATAAAATTAACTCCGATGGACCTCAAATTTTGTACACAGGTCATAAATGACACAACGGACCTACTCCAACTCGCGAAACCAAATTCCGAATCTGGTATCAACAAAGTCAAGTCTCAGTGAAACTTCTTAACTTTTTAAACCTTCAACTTTCCAACTTTCGCTAATTCAAGCCGAAACGACCTACATACCTCCAAATCACAGACATACACCTAAGTCCAAAATCACCATACGAAGCTATCGAAACCATCAAAACTTTATTCTGAAATCATTTACATATAAATCAACATTCGATCAACTCTTTCAACTTATACGTCTAAGCTTGGGACTAAATGTCCCAATTCACTCCAAAACATCATCAGAACCAGACCAACCACGCCGACAAATCATATAACGACAGTTAAACATAGAATAAACGATAAATGGGGGAACGGAGCTACAATACTCAAAACAACCGGCAGAGTTGTTACAAAACAGCCGATGGATCGTTACAATTTTTTGGGTAGTGAAACTTGATCCAAAATTAATGGTTCAAGAACTCTATGAGATTCTGATTCAAGAAGAGCACTGCCATAAAGCTTAGCGCGCAATTCAATTCAAGAATTGTCAATTTGTTTCAGAAAGAAAGCCCAATCCAAATTTCATTCTCATTTACAAGGTTAGCATATTGGGCTCTTTGTTCAAATTAGACTTTCTATATTCTCATTGAGTTCTTCTAAATACCAGTGATTGGAATGAAATAGATAGGAAATAGTCAAATGAGGACATGCATGTGTAAAGAATCACTTAAAAAGGACCAAAGCCACAAGAATCCTAGAAAAACTATCAGCAAAATCCGGTACATTTTACTGTAGTTTAGGTGGCGTAGTAAAAATCATCAATGGATGTTGAAGGACAAGAAAGCTGAAACCCAACAATATTTACACCTCAGCGACGCCATCCATCGAGGCAATTCAGGTTAAATTTCATGCAAGCGAAAGAAAATCAAGGCAGTATATATATGTTCTTCAGAGCTGAGATAAAGAACGAAAGGAAAGAAGGAATATATCAAATGAAAAGGGGAAATCTGGTTGCTGAAGAGAAAAACATAAAAATCAATGCAAAAGAAGAACCCGATAGTACATAGCAAATGAAGGAAACAAAATTGCAGAGTGTGTACACGTGGAAAAGTAAATACAGGTGTTTATAGGAGAAGGACTTAAAGTTCAACTGTCAATTATATGGGTCCAAGTACTCAACACAGAAAGTCAAATCATGTATTGAACTGGGCCCAAGTGAACAATACCATTCACGTTACTTTAGGTACCACTATTAAATGCAGCGTTCGTACACCTTCGACATTTATGTATAGTAAAAATTTATATTTTTAAATTATCCCTTATTAACTTAATTTTTTTATTTTTTATTTTTACCAATCCTTTTCTTTATCTTTTTTATTTGCATCATCTTATTCTTCTTTTCCTACTCTTCTTTAGAATAGTCTCCCTATTTTATTTAGATTTTTTTTTTATGTCGCTTCTTCTTTTCATCATCTCTTATTTATTTTTTTTATTCGGAGAAGGGTCAAAATACCAATGAATTATTAAAAAAGTTCTAAAAATATCCTCATTCCATCTATTGGACTAAAAATACCTCTTCATCCATCTTTTTAGTTCACTTGTACCCTTTGACCGTTAGGTCAATGCTGAATTTAAAAATAAGTATTTAAATTCCACGTGGCAACTTCTTATTGGTCGAAATTAAAATATCTAATATATTAGAAAGAACCACCCATATCTACCTATTTTTCGGACTAACCTGTCACAAACACTAACCTGACCTGAATAAAAAGTTCAAATAAAAAAAAGACACCCCACTTCCATCCAACCCATGAATTTACATGTGTTCATTTTCTTAATTAATCTCATGTTTAGCATTATCATCGAATAAAAGTTCATGAACAAATTAAACAAACAAGAAAAGCCTAGCATGAATGAGCCAATGATTTTCTTGACAGTAATGAGGGACGAAAACTATGGGTAGTTCAACGATTTATGATATCTTCCAAACAATCACTTTAAGATCTTTCCGTTATGTGAAAATGATTAAATTAAACTCATATTGAATACAATGCAATTTGTGTCTATCATGTAAATTGAACTGGATGCCATAACAAGAAAAAGAAAACTACGTAGTAAATTTGCATCTATATGTTCGCTGTAACTTCCATGGAACTTTTGTTCCATAGAGTTTGATAGAAGTGAGGCCTCTTTTTTTTAGTTGAACTTTTTGTTCGGGTCGGGTTAGTGTTTGAAGCAGGTTAGTACGAAAAACTGATAGATATGGGTGGGTCTTTCTAATGGGTTAGATGTTTTAATTTTGGCCAATAAGGAGTTGCCATGTGAAATTGAAATAATTATTATTTTTAATTCAGCATTGACCTAACGGTCAAAGGGCATAACTGAATCAAAAAGGTGGATGAAGGGATATTTTTAGCCCAATAAATAAATGAAGAGTGTTTTTAAACCTTTTCGAATAGTTTAGGGTCATTTTTAACCCATGTTCGTTTTTATTTGTTAAAACTCCTATTCCTCTTTAGAAGAACCAAGCTAATCACCATATTGAAGTATTTTTTATAAGGTATGGTTTCTTTTTCTTTTACAGTATATTACACAATATTATTATGTCGGTATAACTATAATTTGCATTAACTAAAATTTTTATTGTATATTTTTAATTTATTTTTATTTGTAACTAATTAGAAATAAAGAATTTAATTAAATTCTCTCATAATAAAATATTTAAATTTATTTTTCTCTTTAAATAATACTAATTTTATATTTAACTTTGATACTATCCTTTTTCATACATTTTTCATAAAAATTGATCAAATATAGTTTACTTATGAAATATTATAAAAAGCACTTTTCAAATGGAATGACTAAATAGAAACTCTTATTCTCTAAAAATACTTTCGGAAAAGCTATTTTAGCAAAAGTGTGTTTCACCAAATGTCTACAAAACATCAAAAGAGAGCAAGATAAGGTATGAATTTGGAACGAACCAAAAAAATATTAATAAATTCAATATAGTAATATGTTTGGCTAAGTTTTTAAGCTGATCAAATTAGCTTAAAAGCGCTTTTTAGCTTATTTAATCGTTTGATAAACACAAGAAGTGCTTACAAGTTAAGTCCTTATTTATAAGCCAAAGTCAACCAAAAACCATAAGTTGATCGCCCCCAACTTATGATTTTAGAGCTTAGAAACACTTCTTGTTTATCCTTAATATCTTTTACAATCTCCAAAATACTCTTCCTAAAATATACTAATTTTCGATTATCCCTTTAATTCATTTCATTCATTCGTCCTCTTTATATAAAAATAATTTTAAATTTATATATCTAATAAATAGCTTTAAGGATGTTTCAGTCAATTTAATTGATTAGTGCTTATCAACACTTTTTAATACAACACAAATTGCTATTAGCTTCAACACTCCTATTCAAATATATACTAACTGTTTATTGGTAAAATGTCATGACCTAAAGTTTCACCTCATCCCGTAATGGCGCCTAGCCGTACTTGCTAAGTAAGCCAACTCATAATTAACAGAATAAAGTCCAAATCCTTTAATTAACAAAGTTATATCATAATAACAACCAAAATAACCTCAAAGCAGTAGAATATCTGATACAAGTATAACATGGCCTAAACGAGACCAAAACAGTACAACCCCCACGAACTAGGTGACACAAGTACACGAGCAAATACTGAATAAGTACAAGTTTGAATACATAATCACAACTATCTATGATGTGACAACTCAACTGGTCATGCGAAAATATTGAAATAACAACTAATAAATCTCAAAACTTCAACTACTGCATAAATAAAATCTGTAACTCAAAATGTACAATTCCCAAAACTTGGTGAAGTATAAGTTAAAAGCTCTAGTAACAATTTTGAACAATCCTATACATCACTGTCTAAGATAGTGTAATGAACTATAGAAAAGCAGGATAGAAGGGGAATCCGAGGCGTAAGGAAACGGACAGTTGTACCTTGGAGTCTTCAAAGCAACCTCAGCTCACTAATGCCGAGACTGACAGGAAGTATATGGATCTGCATAAAAAGATGTGCAGAAGCGTAGTATGAGTACCACACAGAGGTACCCAGTAAGTGCCAAGCCTAACTTCGGTAGAGTAGTGACGAGGTCAGATCAAGACCCTATTGGAGATAATATGAAACAAGACGAAAGATATAACAATATAGTGATAATGACAATAGAAATGAACCAATAATAAATTCACAGAAATTAACAAAATAGAATCCAGACAGTTAATACAACACGAAAGGAAATAAGGATTTACATGTTAAGGAAACAAACAACCAAGGCAAATACAGAAAATAGAGAAAGATCAACAAGGGCCACTACCGAGGTACCGCCTCGTAGTCCCAAATCGTAAAGTAAATCACATTATTTTCTTATATCACTGCAGGAGCCTTTACATTTATGTTTGAAAATCATTTTTCGGAAATAACATCCCGCATTTTAGCCTACTTTGTCTCACCGCATGACTTCTAGTAGTTCCCCCTACTAGCCACGCGTATCAAGCCTACCTTATCTCCCCGCATGCGTTTTAACACCCAGACCTTATACCACCGTATGCCTATCAATATCTCGCACCTTAAGTGCCCAAATATCATAACTTGCCAGAAAAACCAAACAATAATAAAATTTCACAATAAGGACCCCACGGCTCAACCACAATATACACAGGTCTCAACAATAACAACCAGAGAGTAACTCAATAAAATGATGTCTCATAATTTACACATTGACTCAATAGGAACCACGACTTTTGTAACTCAATACCAAATTCAATAACATAATATTCCAAGAATAGCAATTTCAAGTAAGAATTCCACAGTTAAATAATGAATACAGAATAAAAGAAAACAAGTAATTCAACCAAACATGTAGGACAATTTGCAAATAAGAGATAAGACAAGTAGGCACGTGAAATTTGACTAGTTATGAGGACTAAAACATGTTAAAGTATCTCAATTAAGGCATGAAAGAGAACTACATAGCTAAAATCCTGAAATTTCACAGTTAGCACTCGTCACCTTGCATACACAACTTTCACATATCACAATTATCACAACAATACTAAATCCTAAGGGGAGTTTCCCCCCCCCCCCCCCAGTGTTAGGATGCTAAGTATGAGAATTCAAACACTGGAGATCTTGCTATCCCCGACGACCTTTTCTTCGTAGTATGCTTTATATTGTTGCCTCATTAAAAACCATGCTAAAAAAACCTAATTGGGACAAAAACTAGATGAAAGGAAAAAGAGTGCAGCACATACTTCAATATTAACAAGGGTCTTCAACAGTAATACCTTATGAGGTTAGCCAGGTTCCAATTGCTTGGAAATTTAACTCCTTGTTGATTTTTCAGTTGATATGAACCTTTACCGATAATAGCTGAAACCCGGTAAGGTCCTTCCCAAGTTGGTCCCAGCTACCCGGTATTAAGTTCTCGAGTATTTTGAGTTACTCTTCTCAAAATCAAATCTCCGACTTTGAAATAAAAAAGATTTGCTCTGTGATTATAATACCTTTCCATCCATTACTTTTATACCATCATACTTACATATGTTAAGTTTCGATGCTCTTCAAGCAAATATAGTTTAATCAGTAGTGCTTCATTATTTGCCTCCTCGTTTGCTGGGGAATGCCTTATAATCGAGTCTCCAATCTTGATGCAATATAAAACGCAGAAAGCAAGATAAAAGGATAGAAGCAAGACGCTCAATGAACTATCAAGGTAACAAGTAGGAACTAGTCTACTTACCTTCTTGATGAAGTCACGGAGTACTTATACTATACGAACAACCCTCAAGACAACGATGGTCTTGCAAACTGTTCGATCAAACAAAGGAACGAGTTCAATTTAGAATCACACCAAAAATTGGACAAGTTCAAAGCACACGATTTGGAGCAAAGTTGCTGCAGATTTTTGTATTGAATATAAAGTTAGGTTCTAAAATAACGAAGTCTTTAGGCTTATATAGAATGAGCCTTGTTCTAAATCAACTAGGAAACAAATAACTAACTAAAAGGCCACAATTTGGCTAAATTAAAAAATAGTCATGCAGGACCAAGCAAGTAAAAACTAATGTCTTCCATAGCAACACAATAATACAATATAAACACAAATGTACATTATCCACAAATATTTCGTCTAACACAAGATATGTGAACGCTTCGCTCTTCTCCAAGGCTAACCAACGCCTTTTCTTGTCTTATCCAACATTGACGGCATGACTATAGCTTGATCAGGTTGGCCTGTATCATTCTCCCCTTCTTGAGAAGATTTCGTCCTCGAAATCGAACCATCTTCATCTTTTAAAGCGGCACTACTTGCAACACAAGGAGTTAAGTAAGAAACGTTGAACGTCTTAAAAACACTATACTCACCAGGTAGGTTTATAACATCGGCATTATTATTGATCTCCTGCAACACTTGGATGGACCAACTCCTCGCAGGGCAAACATGTCCACATATTCCTACAAAACATAATCAACAACACTAAGCAAGGGGTGAAGAGCCAACCTGATCAAGCTACATTCATGCCATTAATGTTGGATAAGACAAGCAAAAGGCGTTGGTTAGCCTTGGAGAAGAGCCAAGAGTTCACACATCTTGTGCTGGACGAAATATTTGTGGATAATGTACATTTGTGTTTATATTGTACTATTGTGTTGATATGGAAGACATTAATTCTTACTTGTTTGGTCCTGCGTGACTATTTTTTAAACTTAGCCAAGTTGTGGCCTTTTAGGTAGTTATTTATTTTCTAGTTGATTTAGGACAAGGCTCATTCTATATAAGCCTAAAGACTTCATTATTTTAGAACCTAACTTTAATATTCAGTATAAAAATTGGCAGCAACTTTGCTCCAAACTCGTGTGCTTTAAACTTGTCCAATTTTTGATGTGATTCCAAATTGAACTCGTTCCTTTGTTTGATCGAACAGTTTGCAAGACCATCGTTGTCTTGAGGGATGTTCATATAGTATAGGTACTTCGTGACTTCATCAAGAAGGCAAGTAGACTAGTTCCTACTTGTTGCCTTGATAGTTCATTGAGCGTCTTGCTTCTATCCTTTTATCTGGTTTTCCGCGTTTTATATTGCATCAGTTGGTATCAGAGCAACTTTCGTTTATATTATATCAGTTGGTATCAGAGCTTGGAAAGGTTTTGTTCTTACAATCCCAATCATGTTCTTCGTGCCTTAGTTTAGGTTCTTTCTTTAATTTCGTTTTTGATTTTAAAAAAGAAAAACGTGACAAAAAAGAAAAAGAAGAGAAAAACGAATAATTGTTGTTGATTGAAGTTGCTAAAACACCTAGGATTGGAATATTGAAGATTTGATTGTTAAAATCCGTTCTTTAAACCAATCTTGAAGTTCTTGATCGTTTAAAAACCGTTCTTGAAACCCTAGTTGAAATCTTGAAGTAAATTGAATTGCTAGAAGAATTATCAATAGTTCTTGGTTGGATTCTTGAAGTTCTTGGATGCCAATTTGTTTTTCTTGAAGCTAGTTCACATTAATCTTGGAGTTCTTGAAGTTTTGGACATCAACTTGTGATCTTGAATTAGTTCACGTTAATCTTGGGAAGACTTGATGTTCTTGAACGTCAAAGTTGTTCTTAGAACTAGTCACGTGAAACTCAAGAATCTTGAAGTTCTTGGAGTTAAAATTGTAATTCTTGAAGAGTTTTGCATTGTTCTTAAAGAGGGTCTTGAATCTTCAATCATTCTTAACGAGTATTCCTTGAATACTTGAAGTTCTTGAACATTAATTTGTTGTTCTTGAAGGGAGTCTTGAAAAACGTGCAAGGGAGCCTAAAACGTGTAAAGGAGGCCGAATTTGGGAGGAGAAGGAGGAGGAATAGGAAACCCTAATTATAGTCCAAGAAGGAAACAACTCCCAATCCAAAGGGGAGAAGTTTCAAGGAGTTGAAATTCTATTTGGACAAGGAGAGGAAGGGAGAATTTGGGTTGGAAAAGGAGAAGGGGGGAACGAAAATCCTAAGAGCTAAGGAGAGAGGATTGGCCTTCTCCAAACTAAAGTGGGAAAGCTTCAAAAATTTCCTTCCTTTTACTATTTCGAAATTCCTTCTTGACTTACATTAATTCTAATTAGTAATTCTTAGGTAATTTCCTACTTACGTAATTACTAATCTTTGAGCTTGTAGAACCTCGTGCTAAAACTCAGAATTTTCACTTTCGTAGATAATTCTTGGCTTCTTGTGCTCACTTAAAAAGCTCTCCACCTATTGAGCCACATAATTTCACTCACCCCGAAGAAAACGATTGATCTTGTGAACTTGAAAAGTCGCTAAGGAACTTGGTCAATTAGAGGAAGCCAATTTGAAGACAAGTGTGAAAGCCTACCCGAAAATTTGAGTGAACCCGAGAGTCATTCAAAAAGTGTGAGAGAGTATTTTTGACTAACTTTAACACATTCTCTAGTCTTGTTTCTTTTGCAGGTACATGGCTACGGACGGGGAAAAGGTTGTGACTGACATTACTTTGGGTGACTTCTTGGCCGAAGTAAGGGCAATTAGCGCTCGGGTGGAGAACATTGAAAGATCCTCTAGCAATCAGAAGCATGCCGGAGAAGGAACTAGTGACGCTTCCACCATTAGACCTGAGCAGTTCGTGGAGTTAGCTCGCCAAAACGAGCTGAGGGACGGAGGTGCTCAAAATATCAGGACCATGAGGATTCCCCTGGGTGTCATACCACCATTAATGCCAGCCCAGAGAAACATAGCACCTATCGGGGATATGAGAGCAGCCCGAGAGGATGATCAACCCGAGTTCGAGGAATTTGAAGATGATGATTTGGGGCCACGGAATCCGAGAGTAGGGCAACGGAATGGAGGTCGAGACTACATGGAAAGACATGGTTATGATCGTGGTCCGAGAGAGAGGCTTAGAGGTTTTGGTGGAAGGAATTTAGAGCATGAGTTTGATGAATATGCTGAACATTATGAGGACTTCCAACCGATCCAACCGATCCGAGGTGGCCGAGAAAATGTCCGAGATAATGGTTTGAACAGTGTCACGGGTACTATCCTTGCTTTCAAAGGAACTAGTGATCCTGACCAATTTTTAGAATGGAAATGCCAAGTTAACCGGATATTTGAAATAAATGATATGACTGAGGAGAAGAAGGCTACTTATGCCATTGCTGCTTTTGAGTCCTATGCTTCTACTTGGTGGGAGGCCAAGAAAAGATCCAGACATAACCAGCCTGCACCCATAACATGGGTGGAATTTAAGCAAATAATGACCCGTAAATATGTGAACCCACGGCACAAGCAAGAATAGTTACAGAAGTTGTATGATTTGACACAAGGGTTGAAGTCCGTGGAAGAATACTATGATGACTTTGAGAAGATTCGTCTATCACTTGACATGGAAGACGAAAAAAAAGGAGAGGCTATCCTCCGATTCAAGAATGGGTTGAATAATGATATCTCCAATCAGTTGAGACTACATGCATTTGTTGCTTTTCATGATGTGTTCTTAGCTGCCATTGAAGCTGAAAAGATGATTAAAGAAGGCAAGGCAGCTCGCTATAGAGGAGGTCACGATTCCACTCCCATATGTCGAAACAAAGAGTGGAGGACACCGAACACTGGGGGAGCAATCCCAAACCGTGAACTTAAGAAGCCAACCGAGAGAGTGGCACCAAAAATTGACCCTAAGGGGTCCGGAGGTAACTCTATAACTCAACTTAATTCTCTTAGTGCATCTTCCTTTCAATGTCATAAATGTAAAGGCTATAGGCATTTTGCTAAGGATTGTCCTACACGAAGGACCATGCTAATTCTTGATGATGGTACTATCTGTGAGGTAGAGAGTGATGAGGAGATTGAGGAAGATAAGGGGGTTGATTTGGTTGAGTGTGACGAAGAGGTATTGGAAGATGAGGGAGTGAATATGTTCTTAGTGGTGCGTAGGAACTTGAGTACTATGAGCGTAAAGGAGGAAGGAGATGTGCAGCGTGAGAACTTGTTTCATGCTAGATGTAGGGTGAAGGGAAAGGTGTGCTCGATGATAATTGATTCAGGTAGTTGCACTAATGTAGTGACCCACACATTGGTGACTCAACTTGACATACCTACGATAAAACATCCCCATCCCTATAGGTTGTGGTGGTTAAGCGAGTGTGGTGAGTTGAAGGTAGTAAAGCAGGCGCTTAATAAGTTCAAGGTGGGAGCTTATCAAGATGAAATCTTGTGCGATGTAGTGCCTATGCAGGCGTGCCATTTACTGTTAGGCAGGCCTTGGAAGTTTGATAGATGTGTTGATCATGATGGAAAGGCCAACACTTATATGGCCAAGCTGGAGGGCAAGAGTTATATACTTAAGCCCTTAACACCGCAACAAGTTAATGATGATTACAAACGCATGCGGGAACTGAAAGAGGCGGCTAGAGCTAAGGCTCCAATGGAGACCAAATCCAAAGCCATGACCAATGCTAGTACATCGAACCTATCAGGTAATATTTGTGCCATGATGCAACCAGGTGAGTATTTGAGAGGTAATGATAGTTCTAAACTGCTAATTTGCCTAGTTCATAAGGGTGCTTACTTGAGTTCTAATGGTGAAGTTTCTACCAACGTTTACCCCTTGCCTAGTGTTGTTGATTATGTTTTGCAGGAATATGTGGACATGTTTTCCCCACGAGGAGTTGGTCCATTCCAAGTGTTGCAGGAGATCAATAATAACGGTTATAGTATTGCAGCTTTGAAAGATGAAGATGGTTCGATTTCGAGGACGAAATCTTCTCAAGAAGGGGAGAATGATGCAGGCTAACCTGATCAAGCTACGTTCATGCCATCAATGTTGGATAAAACAAGACAAGGCGTTGATAATACATTGTAAGCTGGCGTGTGATGTTGTGACTATGTTGTGATTATTGTGTAGTTATGAAAGACATTAATTCTTACTTGTTTTGGAGTCCTGCGTGACACCTTAGTTACTTAGCCAAGTTGTGGCCTTTTTGTTAGCTGTTTGTTTCCTAGTTAACTTAGGACAAGGCTCATTCTATATAAGCCTAAAGACTTCATTATTTTTAAAACCTTACATTAATTTTACAAAGAAATTTCGGCCAATCCTTTGTGCTTCCAAACGTGTGACTTTAACTTGTCCAATTTTGATGTGATTCAAAATGGAATTTGTTCCCTTGTTTGATCGAACAATTTGCAAGATCATCGTTATCTTGAGGGTCATTCGTATAGTATAGGTACTCCTTGATTTCATCAAGAAGGTAATTAGACTAGTTCCTACTTGTTGTCTTGATTATTCATAGAGCGTCTTGCTTCTATCTTTTGTTTTCTTGTTTTCGCGTTTAATATTGCATCAGTTGGTATCAGAGCAATTATATTGCATCACTTACCTCGCCACTACTTCACTAAGGTTAGTCTTGATACTTACTGGGTACCGTGTGGTATACTCATGCTATACTTCTACTAGCATGAGTATGGGTTGAATATTCATTAGGTTAACTCAAATTTTACCCATGAATATTCATATTTCTACGGGTTGAATATGGGTTGAAGCCCAAATTTTAGCCAATTTAAATATCACTCCTCCGACCCACTAAAATATGAACGGATTAAACGGGTTACAAAATATGAGCTCATTTGGCCAGAAATAGATGGTAGGGTAATATTTTTGACAAAAAAGAAGAGGAATCATTCCATCACTCATGGATTCTTTGAATTTGTGACTTATGTTTCCAGTAAAGCTCCTCAAAGAGCATGGGCTAGCCGGTTTTTGTACTGATAATTGAAAAATAACCAGCATTTTCAAAGTCATTGAAAAATAGCCACTATTTTGCTGTAACACGGACCGGTCCAGCATAATATACTGGAGATTGGACCACTTGTGTTTGAACTTCCAGCATATTATGCCGGAACTCCAACACGCGAAAAGTTCCAGCATAATATACTGGAGATTGGACCACCTGTGTATGAACTTCCAGCATATTATGCTGGACCGGTATACTATATTGGAACTCCAGTATATTATGCTAGAATATTTTTCGGATTTTGAATAGTGTTTTCGTTCAAATTTATTTTTAAATGAAAAGTGGCTAAATTTTTATTACTTTTGAAACTATGGCTATTTTTCAATTACTACTTCTAAATTTGGCTATTTTTGAATTTCTCCCTCCTTATAAGCCTTTGTTGAGCACCTGATCCACGCCCAGCTATGCAGTAGAAAGTCCAGGATGTGCTATCCAGCCCCAGTGTAGTTAACTCATTTTAATTATTTGTAGTTTTACTATTTTTCTTTTCCTAATTTTCTTTCTTTTTTCAAACCCATGGTTTCGCAAAATCAAATTCATTAGGATAATCTTTTACTACCTCTATTTCCCTCTTAAGACCTTGCAGTGCTACTAAACCACTAAAATCAAACCATTTTATAAATTTTCCATTCTGCTTTTGTCACGGACGCATTTTCAGTTTTTCTAACTTGACTTTTTGCTCAATTTCTTACCAATCTTTCTATCATTAACTAACTGTTTCTTTCCAACCGTACTGCCACATTCAATGTTTGACTTTCATAGTTCCGTATATCTACATTGTCTCTAGTGTTTGTTCCGCTGCTGTCACCGAATTTTTTTTTTCCTCTCCACTTAACGCAATATATTTAGAGTATATGTAAACTAGCATACATAACGCAAAACTTTTTGCAAATGGTGTCACATTTTTTAATAGGCAAAGAAGTGAACAAATCAATAACTACTATAAAGACATCATATTGGAAAAAACACAAAATTCAAAACATTATTATAACTCTCTATGGTGATTTTTATTTTTTGAAATGTATCAACGATATAGTCTCGTTAGAAATAGTACTAATATTTCTTTTTTCAAGAATGATTTGACTATATTTATTGACCACTGACAAACAAATGAATTCTAGCTCAAAGGATTTTTGTTGCTCCTTAAATTTTATTAGAGCTCAGTGGTTCAAGTCTCACTAATTACTAATTATATTTTAATAAATAAAGTCTCCAATGATAGAAAATAGGGATATAAACGCAGCGGAAGCAAGCACTCAAGATCATATTCTTACATGTAAACTAGACGAATATAATCAATTACGAGATAGTAACACTAACCTTTTGAAGCTGTTGCACAAATCTTCAATAGCGTTCGTGCTCTCCAGATCTACGATTTTCTGTTGTGTATCCTGAAGCTCTATGAACGTAATACTTGAGTGGCAAGTATTTCGGCTCAAGAATAATACTCCTTAGGGTTGTAAATTTTCGGCTAAAAGAAGAATACACACTTAGGGTTTTATTGCTTCCTTTATATACCCACGTTTTTAGGTTAAACCTAGCAAAAAATGTGTAGGAGTCTACTACCCACCAAAAATATTTCCTTTTTAATTTCCTTGTTCTAGAATATCCAGGCACAACAGGGACCACATATTTAATAACGAGGCTTCCTATTGTGGTATTAATTCAGAATATGAATGAATAAATCCTACCACAATAAATTACAATTTATTCCAATAGAAAACTGTAATTGCACTCCTCCTGTTAATTTCGAAATCATTCATTAAAAACTTATTTAACTCCCCGTGGTAAGATTACAGACACCAATCAAATAAATTAAATTACTGATAATTTAATTCATCGACTAATTTAATCCTTTATACTTCCGCTTTACTTATTTCATGTGACGGATACAAAATCCACCTGCAGGATTTTCACATGAAAACTTATAAGCATCCATAAAGGGCTATCATCAATTTCAAGGTCAAGACACGGACTCTATCAACTAATTGTTATTTCACAAATGCACTCTGCCATTATTCAATTTACCAGGAATACATTAACTCGCAGTTGAGTCGTACCTTTTAATAAATCAAAATAATGAACGAAGCACATTGATCATAACAATCATATCAAGATTAAGAGTATAAGAACATTCAATGAGCTAGAGAGGTAGTTTTATATATTTAGCACAAAAACACTTATCTCTACTTGATCCGTCCAAATACACAAAAATGTACTAGCATAAGAAGTTGGAACTGAACCATTCCCATAATCAAGATAGATTATAATTTAATCTTATGCTACAATCATCAAGATACTTTGCCCAGTTTCATCTTTGATTGTGAACATTAATTCTATAACTTATAAGAACCGACAATTTAATCTTCCGCACATGAGCTAAAGCTCGATACACTAAATCGTCTACTATATAAGTAAATGGCACACATATGAACAAATGATCTATTTAAATTAAGACTTTATTGAATTGAATAAATAAACAAACAATTGTTCCAAAAAATAATAAAACATAATACTATAATCAAACCGCATGGTTAATAGTATATCCTAACAATCTCCCACTTAGACTCATAACCATGCATCTACAACTCTAATACCCATTTCTTCTACATGCTTGTCAAAAGTCTTCTGCGGCAAGCTTTTGGTAAACGGGTCTGCCAAATTGTCCGCTGATGCAATCTTCAAAACTTTTACCCCTCCCCTCTGAACAATGTCACGAATTAAATGATATTTACGCTCAATATGTTTACTCCTCTTATGGCTTCGTGGTTCCTTCAATTTTGCAACCGCACCACTATTATCATAATAAAGTATAATTGGTGCTTGTACTGAAGGGACAACACCAAGCTCTTTCAGGAAGTTCCCGATCCAAACAGCCTCCTTGGCAGCCTCAGAGGCAGCCACATATTCGGCTTCCATGGTGGAAATACTCCTCCAAGTTATGGCTCCTCCTCCTAAGGTAAACACATGTCCTGAGGTAGATTTTCTAGAATCTCTATCTGACTGGAAATCTGAGTCTGTATACCCAATGGGTACAAGATCGCCTGAGTGAAAAACCAACATATAATCCCTAGTCCTTTTCAGGTACTTGATTATATGCTTAACGGCAGTCCAATGTTCTTTCCCAGGATTAGACTAAAATCTGCTAACTATACCAACAGCAAAGCAGATGTCAGGTCTAGTACATAGCATTGCATACATAAGACTCCCTACAGCAGAAGCATAAGGGACCGCCTTCATCTTCTCTATCTCATTAGCCGTATTGGGAGACTGATCCTTGGACAGAGAGATTCCATGCCTAAAAGGAAGGAATCCTTTTTTGGAATCTTGCATGCTAAATCTGGTGAGGATAGTATCAATATAAAGTGCTTGAGACAAGCCTAATATCCTTTGCTTGCGATCTCGCGTGAGCTTGATCCCAAGGATATGAGCTGCTTATCCCAAGTCCTTCATAAAAAAATGTGAGGACAACCACTCCTTGACTGAAATCAACATGCCCACATTATTTCCTATGAGCAAAATATCGTCTACATACAGTACCAAAAATGCTACTTTTTCTCCATCCCATTTTTTATAGACACAAGACTTGTTTTCACATTGATCAAAACCGAAAGTCTTAATCGACTTGTCAAAAAAGTGTTCCATGCCCTAGATGCCTGTTTCAATCCATAAATGGATTTGTTCAACTTACACAGCATGTGCTCATCACCGCTTTTCGTGAAACCGTCTGGTTGTGCCATATAAATGCACTCATCAAGACTTCCATTAAGGAAATCCATCTTGACATCCATTTTCTAGATCTCATAATCATAATGAGCAGCAATAGATAAGAGGATTCTAATTGATTTAAGTATGGCTACCAACGAAAAAGTTTCCTCATAATCGATCCCTTTTTTCTGAGTAAACCCTTTCGCAACAAGCCTTGCTTTAAAAGTTTGCACTTTTCCATCCACTCCTCTCTTTTTCTTATAGATCCATCTACAGCCAATAGGTTTGACTCCCGCGGGTGGTTCCACAAGATCCCAGACTTTATTGGAGTACATAGACTCCATTTTAGATTTCATAGCAGCAATCCATTTTTCAGCCTCTATATCTGTAGTGCTTCGTCGTAATTTAGAGGTTCTGTAATAGTATCTTCAGGGATCCTATCGTAAGATTCTCCCAAGAGTACATACCGAGAAGGTTTTCTAATAATTCTCCCACTACGACGAGACACTATAGGTGCATTTTCGTCCACGACATTATCATGAAGAACTGGGTGCTCAACGTTAGTCTTCTCACCTTGTGGTGCCAGGATTTCATGAGCTTGTTCTTCAATTGCAGGTTGCACAATTGCAGGTTTCTCAACGTTACTCCCACTGCTTTGGGGCAGCGAGATGTCGGGCAATGCCTCTTGTGCGTCCTCTTGCCTATTGACATTCCTCCCACTACGAGAACGCAGTGGTAAATCAATACTGGCTGTCGGGATGTGTTTTGGAGATGGATCTTTTGTTATTTCTTTGCTCAATTCCTGCAAAACAAGTTTGCTTCTAGGAACATGGTTTATTAAATAATCCTCTTTCAGAAATTTGGCATTTGTTGTAACAATTACCTTCTTTTCTTTTGGACAATAAAATAAACCTCCCTTTGTTCCTTTTGGATATCCAATAAAAACGCACACCTCTGTCCTCGATTCCAATTTATCTGTTTTCCCTTTCAACACATGTGCTGGACAGCCACACACTCGAATATGCCGCAGACTAGGTTTGTGCCCAGTCCACAATTCTGTTGGAGTTAAAGGTACTGACTTGGAAGGAACCAAATTCAGATGTAATTAGCTGTTTCTAAAGCATATCCCCAAAAGGATGAGGGCAGATCGGAATAACTCAACATTGATCTGACCATTTCCATAAGGGTTCTACTTCTTCTTTCTACTACATCATTTTGTTGTGGTGTTTCTGGAGCAGATAATTGAGACGTTATTCCACAATCTGATAAGTATCTAATGAATTCTGCAGAAAGGTATTCACCACCGCGATCAGATCGCAATGATTTGATATGTTTATCATGTCGTTTCTCCGTTTCTGTCTTAAATTCTTTGAATTTCTCAAAGCACTCAGACTTACGGCCCAACAAATAAATATATCCGTACTTGGAGTAGTCATCTGTGAAAGTCACAAAATACTCAAAACCACCTCTTGCTTGTAAATTCATAGTTCCACACAAATCGGAATGGATTAAGTCTAACTTATCACTGGCTCTATTTCCTTTTGAAAGGAAGGGTCTCTTGGTCATTTTTCCTTCTAAACAGGATTCGCATGTTGGTAGTGCCTCCACTTTCAATGAACTCAGGGGTCCATCAAAAACCAACCTTGAGATCCTATTTAGATTTATATGATCTAGACGTAAATGCCATAAATAAGTTTGACTCAATTCAGAAATACGCTTTCTTTTACGTGGCAGGTTAACGTTATTTAGCTCTTTTGGTTGTAGCATATCAGGAGAAATATTAAGTCTAAACAGATCTTGTACTCTGGCAGCAGTGTAGATAAAAAGTCTATTGTACTTAATAATAGCAGAGTTATTAATAAAAATGACATTATAACCAGCATCCATTAATCTCGAAACTGAAAGTAAATTCCTTCTAATGGAAGGTACATATAAAACGTCTTTTAAATTCAAAATTCTATCACTACTAAACTCAACTCTAATATGTCCTAATGCTAAAGCTGGTGCTGGTTCGCCATTGGCTTGAAAAACGCAAACTTCATTCTCACTTAGCCGCCGCGTTTCCTGAAACCCCTGCAAAGAAGTGCAGATATGATTAGTGGCTCCCGAATCTACACACCATGACATGATAGAAACAGCCGCTAAACAAGTTTCAACAACATTTAAATATGAATTACCTTGCTTATTCATCTTGGCCAGATAGGTGGGACATTGTTTCTTGTGGTGCCCAGGCTGCTTGCAGTGAAAACACTTGCCCTTAGGCTTGCTTACACCACCAGCAGCACCTATGGGTACCACAACCTTGCGAGCCTTTTTCTTTTTCTGTCCGCCTTTCGGCTTAGAAACTAAACCTTTCTCAACAGTTATTGCCACAGCAAGGGCTTGTTGCTTGATAATGGACTCTGCCGCCTGCAGCTCATTTAACAATTTCGCCAGTGACAAATCTATTTTGTTCATATTGTAGTTCAAGTGAAATTGTTGAAAACTGTCAAGGAGAGTCTGCAGGACCATCTCAACTTGAGATTCCTTATCAATCACAGCTCCAAGTACCTCGAGTTCGTTCAGAAGACTCATCAGGTCAAGTACATGCTTCCTAACCGAAGATCCTTCAGCCATCTTAGCGTTCAAAAGGGCTTTCATGGCTGTCTGCTTAGCCGCACGATTTTTCTCTCCGAACATCTCTTTGAGATTTTCAAGCATATCGTACGCAGACCCCATTGACTGATGTTGATGTTGCAAAACATTCGCCATGGAGGCAAGAATGTAACATCGCGCCATCTCATCAGCCTTAACCCATTTATCATAGGCCTTAATCTGGTCTTCCGAAGCATCCTCTCCAGGTTTTTCTGGGCACTCATCAATTAGCACAAATTTGTAACCTTCAGCAGTTAGGACAATATCCAAGTTTCGTTTCCAGTCAACATAATTCGGACCCTCTAACTTGTTTTGGTTCAGAATAACGGTAAGTGGGTTGAAAGAAGACATGGTTAATCTGGGAGATATAAACATCAAATAGATCATTAGATATGCTGAAAGAATAGTAAAATTCAAACCACACATCACACATAAAACCATGCTTACTGAACAGTTAGATTCGATGGGAAAACTTAACTATTCATGCAAACTATATGAGTCATGCCAGATATATTACCCCATAAAAACTAGAACTAACTCAGATGGAGAGTAAACTGATAATTTATATTAGGTAGATATCACATTAAATTATCCCTAGTTCCATTAAACCAACATGTAACTCAGATGGAGAGTCAGGACAAGTTATCAATTAACTAGGGATTACAACACAGTAATTAACCACAATGAATCTATCCGATGGGGAGGAAGACCTATGTCAACACGTAAATTCATTATATTATTGCTACACACAATGGAGACCATAGAGAATGAACCCTAACACCATTATTTATTAAAATAAAAAATTTTCGTTAACAAAATTTTTTCCGAAAATAGAAAACGCCCAAAAACCCATCTAAACGACCCCGAATGGCCAAAAAAGGCCCTTGATCACGGCGAAGCCGTGTGTATTGATCAGTGAGCCGTTTCCGATGAACCTACCAAATTTTAGGTCAATCGGAGTTCGTCAAAAAATTCAGAACTCCAAAACTATGACCATTCGGTAAAAACGGTTTTTTTTTCGTTTTGAGGGTTTCAAAATAAAATCAGATATCACATATTATTTATACTGATTCTAATAATATCCGTGATTCCAGAATTCATAAATTGCATACAAACATGCATTTAAAAACAACACCAATTCTAGGGTTTCTGTTTCATGAAGTAACATGTTATTTATACTGATTCTAACAATAGTCTTGATTCTAGAAATCATAAACTACACAATCAATCTCGTTTTTCATAAAACATCATTGTTTCTAACATGACAAACATGCATTCAAAAATAATACCAATTCTAGGGTTTCTGTTTCATGAAGTATTACATTATCTAGTTAGATGTAAGACGGTTCTTGATGACAATTGATAGAAAATAGGCATATAAATGCAGCGGAAGCAAGCACCCAAGATCATATTCTTACATGTAAACTCGACGAATATAATCAATTATGAGATAGTAACACTAATCTTTTGAAGCTGTTGCACAAATCTTCAATAGCGTTCGTGCTCTCCAGGTCTACGATCTTCTGCTGTGTATCCTGAAGCTCTATGAATGTAATACTTGAGTGGAAAGTATTTCGGCTCAAGAATAATACTCCTTAGGGTTGTAAATTTTCGGCCAAAAGAAGAATACACACTTAGGATTTATTGCTTCCTTTATATACCCACATTTTTTAGGTTAAACCTAGCAAAAAACATGTAGGAGTCTACTACCCACCAAAAACGTGTAGCAGTCTCCTAACCCACCAAGGATACTATTTTTTCTTTTTAATTTCCTTGTTCTAGAATATCCAGGCACAGCAGGGACCACAGATTTAATAACGAGGCTTCCTATTGTGGTATTAATTCGGAATATGAATGAATTAATCCTACCACAATAAATTACAATTTATTACACTAGAAAACTGTAATTGCACTCCTCCTGTTTAATTTCGAAATTATTCATTAAAAACTTATTTAACTCCCCGTGTTAAGATTACAGACACTAATCAAATAAATTAAATTACTGATAATTTAATTCATCGACTAATTTAATCCTTTATACTTCCGCTTAACTTATTTCATGTGACGGATACAAAATCCACCTGCAGGGTTTTCACATGAAAACTTATAAGCATCTATAAAGGGCTATCATCAATCTCAAGGTCAAGACACAAATTCTATCAACTAATTGTTATTTCACAAATGCACTCTGCCATTATTCAATTTACCAGGAATACATTAACTCGCAGTTGAGTCGTACCTTTTAATAAATCAAAATAATGAACGAAGCACATTGATCATAACAATCATATCAAGATTAAGAGTATAAGAACATTCAATGAGCTAGAGAGGTAGTTTTATATATTTAGCACAAAAACACTTATCTCTACTTGGTCCGTCCAATACACAAAATTATACTAGCATAAGAAGTTGGAACTGAACCATTCTCATAATCAAGATAGATTATAATTTAATCTTATGCTACAATCATCAAGAAACTTTGCCCGGTTTCATCTTTGATTGTGAACATTAACTCTATAACTTATAAGAACCGACAATTTAATCTTCCGCGCACGAGCTAAAGCTCCATACACTAAATCGTCTACTATATAAGTAAAGGGCACACATATGAACAAATGATCTATTTAAATTAAGACTTTATTGAATTGAATAAATAAACAAACAATTGTTCCAAAAAGCAATAAAACATAATACTATAATCAAACCGCATGGTTAATAGTATATCCTAACATCCAAAACAATAAACACATACGCGTGGTAAAAAACATAATTGAACTCTAGACCTCGACAAAGAGTTTGCAGCGCTTAACCACCAGACCAGCGACGCATTTTAGTAAAAGTAGTGTCACCCGTTTAATTTTAAATGAATTATTTTGTACATCTATGATTATTCCATCGAAGCAGTGTCACGTGACACCGCTTCCTATAAGGTGGCTTCGTCCCTGCTACTTAGATAAAATGGGTAAATACAAAAAGAATTTTATACTTTCTTATCCTATTATGTCGTTGAAATACAGATTTCAAACGTTGGAAAAAAAAAATTCAACTAAAACATTTTAATCATGGTACAGCTGTTTTTATATTCGTTTTATAGTGCTAATTTGTTACAATTAACGAGGTTAAGAGAAATTAGGATTAGAGAACCTTCAATTAATTTTAAAAGACAAAAAAAAAGACCTAATGGAGGAGGGGTTTGTAGTAACGCACCAGCGAATTACCATTATCCTTTGTAATTTTCGATTCAAATATTCATAATCTTTGTGATCTATAGTTCTAGTTAGGAGTGTTGAGACTGTATCCATTAGCGTAATGGGCAGCCAGCAGATCTCTAAGTTGGATGAGAATACACAATTACTCTATATAGCTGGTTATTTTAGCATATTACTTTATCGTTTTTAAATATGAGAAGTATTGTACGCTAGCAAGAAATGTGGAAAAAAATTTAAGCTTTATCACTTTCTCGTGATTAATAGTCATTTTCGCCAATGACCTCAGATCACGAAACCAAGCAGGTTTAAGTAAGAAAAAATTATATGGCGTAACTAACTTATACACTGTATTTATCATACATAACTACACTTTAAAATGATTATAATTCGTATAGCTACTCTTTGTATTTTGTAGCAAAATCGCAACGGTAAATAGAGTGTATATAGTGTATGGAGCCACATACAGCGATACAGTAACTATATGTATCACTATATTTCAGTATATAATATGCGTTGATACAACCATTTAGAGCGAATGAATATAAGTGATACAAGTTGATAACAAGTGAACAGTAATTACAAATGATAATTAGACAAATTATAATTACGTATGATAATTAAGCTCTAAATTATAGTGTTTTATGAATATTACTCAGTAAGCAATAGGGCACATGCTCTTTAAATGTAGAGTTAACAGACGCACCTAAGGAGTCCAAGATATTTGCATCCTTGGGCCTTAACTAGAAGTAGCAAGTGTTCTATATTACATGGTCCACATTCTTGCTTGTTACTACTACTACTACAATTGAACAGTTCTAGATGGGCTATCAATGACATACTGGTAAGAATCCAGTTCACGTAGCTTGCAATTGGAGCAATTTGGTTAGAATTTTTCTTTCTTAAGCTACCTTTTGCTGATGATTTCTTATCAAGCTTTCGGATATATTTGATTGGCGTTGGAAAAAAAAACATTTGTAAGTGTGGTGTTTACTGTTTAGACAGACATGAATATCATTTGAAAAAAAGTTGAAGTAAAAACTACTATTTCACTGAAAAAATTCTCATGTCAAAATTTTTGATACTTCACCTATATAAGTTTTTGATATTTTTTATTTGGGAAAAAATAAAAATAGTCATATTTACAACTGGTAATTGAAAATAGCCATTGTTTTAAAAGTAAAAGAAATATAACCACTCTTTCATGTAAAGATAAAATCTGAACAAAAATACCCTAAAAAATTCGAAAATATTCTAGCATATTATGCTAGAGTTCGAATTTTTTACATATGAGCTTCCAGCATAATGTACTGGAATTTCATAATGTGCTAGAGTTCCAACATAATATGCATGAAGCTTTATGCAAGAGCTCCATAATCCCATATTATGCTAGAACTTTCCATGTGCTGGAGTTCCAATATAATATGCTGGAAGTTTGTACGCAGGAATTCGATAATCCCGCATTTTATGCTGGAATTTTTCGTATTTCAGCAAAACAGTGACTGTTTTTCAATGACATCGTAAACATTAGCTATTTTTCGATTACCAGTTCGAAATATGGCTAAACCGTGCTATTTTCCCTTTTCACTTGTGGTCCCTTTTTAAATTTTCATTATTCATTTACTTATGGGCCTTTCTTTATTTAATTTGAAGTTTCAACTACTTGTTACCCATATGACGAAAAACAGGATTAGTAAGTGAAAGGAGAATTATTGACCGCGTAAAAGATCATCTGGAAGTCATAGATTACAAGATTCGGTATTCCAATTCCTGCGGAAAGTAGATCACATTCAGATGTGCAACTTTTCAAGCTTCACACACAAAGCAACACATGGCTACTTCTTTACGCCCTATAGTCAAAAGGAGAATAATGTGAAAGCTCTTGTCCCTGTTTCTAATTTGCTTTCTGCTTTTCTTGAATATCTTACTAGACTTCTACTTATTACAATAACAAATATGTCTCAATTCAGAGCAAGTGATAATCGGTATATAAACATCTACTTGTGGCTCAATTTAACTCCGCTGTAGTTCCATATTATAAAAGTTAGTTTATCTAATACTAGAAGTAGTGGCGGAACCAAAATAGATAAGGGAAATCAAAAATGCGAGAATGACATTGCTGAGATTTGATATTAACCCAAGAAAAACTTGCCTAGTGGTTTGGTTTTGATATAATTTGGTATTAAAAAAAAATTCTATTATAATTGATTTGAATTGGTAATTTAAATTGGTTTTAACTTAAAAAAGCTAAATCTAAACCAAAGCTCTGATATTACATATATACAACTTTCTGAAGTATTTTATACATATCAATATTTATTTTAATGTAATATATAAATATTTCTTATAAGTTTTTTATAGTTTTATCTTATAAGGTAATTTGCACAAATGTCACGTTTTTATACTGGCTTTAGATTTTGCCTTCACTTTTGAAAGCCGTAGAAAAATAATCTTTTTTTGATCAAATTGACTGGACCAATATTTATGTTGACCAAAAGTTGACTTTGGGTTTAAAGCTTCTTAAAATTATGAGAATAGTGTTCTTAGATTAATTTGGACACATTATTCATATTTTGAGCAGATTGAGGCTATTAGAGATTGTTTGAGCAATGTTTGAGGATTCAAGAATGTAAAATTTTTGTCATATTTGACGCAAGTAAGACTTTAACTCTTAGCTTGCTTGCTTTTCCTTAAAAACATGATATGTGTATTGCTTGTTTGCACTTAAACTTCCTTGTTCATGGGCGATCATGAATTTGGTTGACTAGTTCGAAGCTTTTATTGTAGACCTTGATAATAGCAGTAAACTTATCTATGCTTTTATAATATTTTTAGTAGATTATATGTTTCTTATGATCTTGTTTAGCTTCTTAGCATGCATCATCACACATCTTGCGACATATTGAGCTTGGGTTATTAATACTCATGCTCCATAGAGCAGGTTGAGCTTGAACATTGACTCATTGCCCCACAACAACTTTAGCTATGTTCGGTTTAACTATCTTGTCGGATAACTCAAAAACCCATGACTTTGTGTTTGTTCAACTGTATACAAACTCTATTATGTTAGTTTAATTTTGTATTATTTGTATTCGGTCTATCTGTTAAATTATTCATAAAATTTTACAGAATTGAAATAATTTGTATGTGTTGTTGAACAAATTGCTCTTCGAATTTATAAAATTTATTTTTGATCAAACTACCCCAAATCTGCTCCAAATAATCTCAAATTTAAAATGAATCATCAAACACCAATACAAAGGATCATAATTCACTAATTTAGTAAACAAGACCCACTATGTATTTCTTCAACATTTTCTAATGAGCAACCATAAAATTGTGAGATTTGTTAAAGTAAATCATTAGATCAGCATTTAAACTCAAAATTTAAGCATAAACAATTAACACACAAAAGTCTTTATCACGATTAACCATTAAATTCGAATTTCAACCACCAAATAAAAATTTTAAGATTCTAAATTAAAGAGTTAGGGTAGTCTTGGTGAAAAAGATGAAGAGTTGGAGAAGAATGAGCTGGAGGATATCTTAGCCCTGAAGCTTTTCACTAAATCTAAAAGGTCCAATTTTGTACGTTTGTCAAATGCAGGGACAAAAAATAAACGTCACTCCATAGAGGGACAATCAGTGTAAAATTTTGTGTTTTCTAACCTATTATTTCAAGTTTGAGCTAATTATTTTTAAATAATCCAATAAATTTAATAGTCTATAAATATTAATAACTCAAAATTAAGCTCAAACCAAAAATAAATCAATACTATTTACTAACAAAAGAAATTCAATTCAATATTTGAAATCTCAATAACATTATCTTTTTTGGTTTTGACAGTGAAACACATAACTTAGTTTTATTTTTTCTTTAATGTTTCTTCATGTTATTAACACTTATTAGCTTATTGAAATCTCAGTAACGTTATCTTTTTTGGTTTTGACAGTGAAGCACATAACTTATTTTTATTTTTTCTTTAATGTTTCTTCATGTTATTAATACTTATTAGCTATACTTATTTTTGCATGACTTAGTACTTTTAGGCTATGTTCATTTTATTTTGGGCTTATTAGCAATATTTCTTTTAATGAAATTTTAGTATTTACGTTGTTGGTGATATTATATTTTAGTATAATTCATGACTTATCTGACATTTTATGTTATTTTCTTGAAAAATATCTTATATTTATCGTATTTTATTATGACTAAAAAAAGTATTTGAAGCAAAAAATTATTTTGTGCTATGAAGATTTTACTGAAAAGAAGTAAGAAAATTGAGAAAATCAAAAATCGAGATTGAAAAACCAGACTTTCATCAGTTTATTTGAGTTTATAAATTTTAAAAACCAACACAATTAATTTAATTTGGTAAATAAAGAACCTGAACTAACTCGACTTATGTACCCATTGTGACCTAAAGCAACTTTTGAATCCACTTTATCACTTTTTTTGGAATCAACAATCTATATATTACAAAGAATTTCTTTTTATCCTATTTGCATAGTATAATCCTCAACAAAGTTAATTTAATTGAAACCCCTTATTTTTCATTAGCCTATAGGTTTCTAACAAGACTAAAGACTCATGGCTAACATAACATACAAATTACGTGATTAAATCTTAATTTCAACTAATAAATAAATATCACCTATATCCGTCTTTTTCTTTTATTGTACTCTATTTTCACTAAGTTTGAATTTGTATTCCGTCTATTTTGGTTCTTATTCTTTCATTTAAGGGCAGCTCTCTTTGAAAAGTTTACATTGACCCGCCTTTTCCGCTATTTCTGAATAGCATGTTGTGCTTTTGTCACGGACGCATTTCAAAATTTGGAAGTAGACTTCATAGTCAATGCTTTACTTATCACTCTATCATTAACTAGCTTTTCTTCTTCTTCTTCTTTTTCTTTTTTCAACTACGCTGTCCACACTCAATGTTGCATTCACGTTTGACTTTCTTACTGAATGGAAAGTTTAGTTTTTGTTCCACTTCTGTCACTATACAATAGATCTTACCTCGGTTAGCCAAGTTAATAGAAAAAGTTAGTCCTTGCCTTATTTTGAGTGGTTAGACATAGTGGGATTCCATTTAAAATGTAAAATTCCCATACAGTTGTTTTTATATTCTTAGTATATCTATTGTGGTATATTACCTATAAATTACCAGATGTCGGAGAATTAGGATTAGAGTACGTTGGTCAGCCTAAAAAGGGAAATGGGAAAAAAGAGAAAAAAAGGGACTTAAATTGGTTCTAGTCTAAATTCTAAAGGTTGAAATAGTGGCCAATATAAGAAATGTCTTTTTTTTTTCTTTTCCTTAATTTTGTCTTAAAGAACTCTTAATCCTTCATCCCTTTTGATTGGAAATCATTCCTGTTTACCCATAAAACGATACAGTTAAATTTTTTACGTGATTTATAGACAAACGAATTGATTTGATCCAAAATTGATAAGGAAATAAGATTAAAAGTGAGAATGGCAATTGAGATTGTAGAAGATAACAAAAGTGACTCCAAATGCAATGCCTCTGAGGACAAAAGTGAAAGTAACGATAAAGTGCAAATAAAACTGTTTAATTGAGAGCAAAAGTAATAAAATAAAGCTTTTGTATGCAGAAAATTTTGTATCCTTACAATGGCTGCTGAGCCTGCTATTTATAATTTTACCTAGGGAAACAAGATCTTAGGATCAAGCTCCTCGTAAATGATAATAAAAGAGTCATTGATGAAAACGAGTAACGACAGACCATGAATGCAAATATTCTCTGCAATGGTCGCTCATTTAATATTAGTAAATATTCCCTCATTGAACTATCCCACGACAAACCCTTGATCTTCTCCCGTCGGCTATATTCCCTTCGGGATTTATCCAATATCGATTACATTCATCGTTTCGGAATTGGTTATTCCCTGACTTGCCCTTTGCCTATATTCGGTTCCACGTGCCAAGTTACTATTCGGCCATTTTTTATAAAATAATTTTACCCCATACAGATAGTCCCCTTACTTTCAGTGACATATCTTTGTGTTACTAGTAAGTTGGTGAAGATTTCTTTTTTTGCAGAAAAGTTCCTGAACAGTCTCTGACACTTGAAAGGACTCACGTCTTCTCGCATTTGATACCCCGATTACGTGTTGCCCCACGATTTAGTAAATATTTTTGCTGGTTTTCAAGGTAATCATGACCACGATTTTTGCCGTCTATAACTTCTCTGCTATTCATCATTTTACTTCTTCACTTTTACATCTTTCATAAGTCTTTTTTCTTCTCTGCATTTGTTTAGAAACCTCTCATAACCTTCAGTTTTCTCAAGAAGAACTTTTTACTAACCCTTTTATTCCATGGCTTCTTACACTGCTTTCTCCGGCAACACTGTTCTTCTCTTCGAGGAAGGCCCTAAGAAAAACAAGGACAAGGAGGTCGAAGTCGATTCTGAACCTCCCACTGTTAGTACCATCATACCACATCATCTCAGCATTGCGAACGACTTTCAAGAGAAGGCTCTTTCTGCATCTTCACGGACTTGGGTAGTTAGCAGATACCCCTCCTCCATTAGCCCTTCCAGTATCCCAACTATGAAAGAGGACTACAACTGTCCCATTCTTGAAATCCTCACCCCCAGATATGATAGAGCGGGTTACCTTCTCCAAGAAGGGGTTCACATATGTCTATATGTATCCCTTTACCTTGGGTCCATTCTCTCTAAGGTCGAGTGCAGGCCTCGACCCAATAATTTTAGAGTTTTGCCACGATATCAGGTCTGCTTAGCACAAGTAGGTCCATCTATATGGAGGATGGTGGCCTGCCTACGCCAACTATGCATGGAGACCTGGGAAACCCTAACCCTGGCACACATAATGAACCTTTACTCTCCTAAAATTTTTCGCCGGGGAGTAATAAACTTTAGCAAGCATGGTTACCATGCTCTCTTCACCAGCGTAGACGACGACAATGACCGCGGATGGATGGAGAAGTTTGTCATCATTGCTACCGGGGACATCATCCCGGCCACAACTCCAGCTTTCCTCGAGTCGTGGAACCGCTTTTGTAAGTTTTTAGTCATTCACATCCTCCCTTCATGAAAAGATCATTTACCGTTGTTGCTGATTTTCTTGTTGCTTTTGTTTCAGCTACCCAATGGGAACCACACGGGTTCAAGGCTTGGACCAGTAGGTTCAGAAGATTCTAGAAATCACGACTTTGAAATCCCGCAGTGGAAAGAAATGTTTCCCAAATACGGGTGGAAAGCCAAAAACTATGGTAAACCAAATCTTTTCTTTCTTTTATCCTTGTACGAACACAAGAATTTTCATGAATAAATTGCTAACTCTATTTTTGGCCCGACACAGGATCTCCGAGGGGCTTTGTCGTCTGTCCCGAGGTTCATGCCTTGGTTGACCCTGAGGAGGCCAGGGGAGTGCTGGAAGATGCCCTTGTCCGGAGCAAAGCTCGTGGAACTACCCAAGCCTCCGGTGAGGGTGCCTCCTCCCAGAGTCCCTAGCCAGAGAGCAAGAAATCGAAAAGAAGACGCTCCTCCTCGGTTGGGGCTCAAGAGTAGAGGGGAAAGAAAACATCATTGGAGCCGGCCATAGTGGTCCTTGTTGATGATGGGGAAGCTAGTGATGAAGAGGCTTCCCTTCAAAGGAGAAAAGAATCTTCGTCAGCTCAACTGGATGCTCAGCCGGGAGAGTTTCAAAACCCGACCATAGAAGAAACCCAAGCACTTTGGGGCGAGATGGACCTGGTAGAGAATGCAGATTCTCTTTTCCCGGCTCCCATTGCTGTTTCTGGTCCTAGGAGTTCGGACCCTGGGCCTCTTCTGCCTCAAACCACTAAGCAAATAACCATCAACACTTCTTCCGCTAGTGCTACTTCTTCACCTTCCACACTGATAGGCTCACTCCATCGACACCAGCTGCTCCTTCACCACCAGCGATAACTACATCTTCTCTACCGGTACCATATGAACAAGAAAATGACACATTTCCTCCTCGATCTCCTGACCATGGGAACTTGGGGCATGATTATTCATCCCTTCCCCAAATCCTCGAGGGAGGAGAAGTGCCACTCTTTTGGTTTTGAAAGAGTGCCATCTTTTATCCAAGCCGGTAGAGCTTGCGAACTATCTGAAGCCGTTGGCTTCGGAGAAGGACTGAAATAAAATGCGCTCCTTTTCTGGGGATGTCTAATGAAAAATGCCATGCATAGCGCGACGCAGGTACCGTACTAATTTTCTCATATATTCTTTTCTACTTACATGTTGCAATGGAAATCCCGACTTTTATATTTTTTTAATAAGCCAACTTTCTTGCTTCTGAAGACCTGCAAAGGTTGATCCTTGATAAGCAGGGACTTTCTTCCCAGCGGGATTAACTTTTGGCTGGACGGAACCAGTTCGCCACACGTCTCCCCTGCTAGCGGCAAAAGCTGCAGAAATGGGTGAGCTTGAGGGTCAGTTGCAGCAGAGCGAACAAGATAAAATGGCCCACAGTCAGAAAGCTACTCAATTAAATGAAAAGCTTCAAGAGGCTATGGCTAAGTGACTGAGCTTCATAACACTGTACTCACCATTGCCGAGCGCGAGTCTGCCTTCGAGGAGCAAATCAATAATTTGAGGGCAGACTTAAACTCCAAAATCAAAAAGGCCAATGCTGTCAAGGAGTAGAGGGTCTGAACAGAAGAGAGGATTAAGAGGGCCATAGATAAGATCCAAATTCACTCAACTACAAATGTTGAGCTCGACTCTCGCCTTAGTGCCATGAGATCTGAAAGGGACGACCTTCAGGTCGAAATATTTAGACTTCAAGCAAAACTCCAGGACCAAGTGGATTCCCTCGTCTTTGAGAAGACTTATGATATATATCATATGAGGAGAAAAACCTTGGAAGAGGCCACAACGGGCATCATCAATATTGATGATTGTATCATCAAGGCCCGAGAACTGGAGCTAATTGCTCGTGAAAATCGTCCGGCTCGGCCCACTGCAACTGACTTCTCGAGTATTGGTTCCGAGTACTCGAGAACCAAAGGGGAGATTGAAGAAGATGGATGTCCCGAACCGGTAGTAGATCCACCTTCCTCTAAATGGGGAAACATAGATCCCTCTCTCCCTTCGAGTTATGGTGGTAATGATGCATAACTTATTTTTCTTTTCCTTTTGTCTTTTTTTTTTCTTTGTAATTGTGCCAAATCTTTCATTGAGTTTGGCACTTGATAAATAAATAAAAAAAAATTTCTTAAGTGTTGTGCAAAATATAATCCTTTTGCGTTTAATTGATTAATGCTTCGGGTATTTTTATCCGATAGCTTTTGATTTCGGACATAAATTTTTCCAGAATCAACCCTTTACTTTGAGGGTTTCATAAGAGAGGGCTTTTATGTTTATGGTGTTCTTGAAGAGGACGTCTCCTATTCATTCCGGCACAAGCATTTGAAGTTTTTGTTAACTTTCAGACAATAAATTTAACTCATCATTTGGACAAGAAATAAGATAAAAGTAATAGAAATTTATTTTATTCCTTCTATCTTAAAAGTACATAAGCATTCTTTTACTAAAGTAAATAAAACTGCCATCACATGTGGCTAACTTGTACAACTTATTTATACGGGGCTGATCATACTATCCCCGATCCTGATAAAATATTGAACTCGGTTCTCGCAGTCCCGATTTTCGTGGCACTCCTGGTGTCGTATTAGATATTATTTCCCCCATTGTTCAAATGCGAAGCATGCAAATTCGAACACTGGAGGTCTTGCTTTACTGGTGGAAATGACTTGTGAATGGTTAAATAATTCTTTTTTAGCGAGGGAAGTCAAAGCTTACTATCGAACCAAAGATTATTTAACCATCCGCATAGTCGTTTATCCATTGATGCAAAAATTTAGTGCCTTGATATCTAATGGTCTTTTCTTTGCCGATACCGCTCCCTTCATAGTATGCTTTTCGATGCTGCTTCGTCAAAAACCTTGCTAAAAAACTCGATTGGGACAAAAAGTGGTTGAAGGAAATTAATGTGTAGCATATACTTTCAGTATGGGTATGATCCATAAGCAATAATAACTTTTGAGGTGAGTCACGTTCCAATTGCTAGGCAATTTGACTCCATCATGATTTTCCAGCTCGTACGACCTTTTACCGGTGATATTTGAAACTTGATAGGGACCTTCCCATCATCCCATGTTGTTCCCAGCTTCCCGGCATTGACTTCCCTAGTGCTTTAAGTCGCCTTTTTCAAAACCAAGTCTCCTACTTTGTAGTAGCGAAGATTGGCCCTGCGATTATAATATCTTTCCATTCTTTGCTTTTGAGCTACCATCCTCACGTACGGTAAGTCCCTATTTTCGTCTAGCAAGTCTAGCCTCACCCGCAATGCTTCATTGTTTGCTTCTTTATTTTTTTGGGAAAACCTTAAAGTTGGTTCCCCTACTTCCACCGATATCAGAGCTTTCACGCCATATATGAGAGAAAAGGTGTTTTTTCCGTGCTCGACTTTGTCGTTGTTCGGTATGCCCATAGCACACCTGGTAGCTCTTTGGGCCATTTGCCTTTAGCAGCTTCTAACTTCTTTTTAAGGTTCTAGATAATCACCTTATTGGTTGATTCCGTCTGTCTATTACCACTTCGATGGTACGGTGAAGATGTAATCCTATTGATTTTTAAATCTTTCAAATTTTTTTTGTTACTTTTGAACATATGAATTACGGCCCGTTGTCATAGGCAATTTCCTTCGGTATTCTGAATCGACAGATTATGTGGTCCCATATGAAGTCAACCACTTCGCGCTCACCGATCTTCTGGTAAGGACTCGCTTCAACCCATTTAGTGAAGTAGTCCGTTAAAACTAAAAGAAATCTTACCTTTCTGGGGCCCGGTGGCAGAGGACCGACTATGTCCATTCCCCATTTCATGAATGGCCACAGGGACAACACCGACTGCAAGAGTTGTGCTGGTTGATGCACCAAATGTGCGTGGCGTTGATATTTATCACACTTCTGAATGAACATCTTTGCGTCATGTTCCATCCGAGGCCAATAGTAACCTGCCCCGATTAACTTTTGAACTAACAAATCTGCACCAGAGTGATTCCTGCAAATTCCTTCCTGGACTTCCCTCATCACGTAGTCCGCCTCCGAGGCCCCCAGACATCGGGCCAACTATCCTTGGTATGATCTTCTATAATAATGAGCTGCTTTGGTTTGTAGTGCCCGGGACGCCTTTGGGTCTTTGGGTAATTTTCCATGCCGCAGATATTCGACGAACTCACTCCTTCAGTCCCACCCCAAGTTGGTTGAATTGACTTCACAGTAACCATCTACATCAATACCAATTGTAGAATTTGAACGACAGTACCAGCGTCAGATCCTTTCATCTCCGTAGATGAACCCAAATTAGCCAATACATCTACTTCCATATTTTCTTCCCTTGGAATGTGTATTATTGACCATTCTCTGAATCGTGCAAACAATGCCTGAATCTTGTTCAAATATTGTTGCATACGCTCTTCCTTTGTGTCAAAAATCCGATATACTTAGTTTACTACCAGCTGGAATCGCACTTTATTTTGATGACCTCGGAGCCGAGTCCCCGGTCCAGTTCAAGTCCTGCACCAAAGCCTCATTCTCGGCTTCATTATTAGTTATGAAACAATTTTAATGGCTTGTTTCAGGGTTTCTCCCGAGGGCGTGACTAGAACTATTCTGGGATCGGACCCTTTTACACTGAAAGCTCCGTTCGTAAACAAGGTCCAAACTCCCAATGTCATTTTCGATGCTAGCACTGCTTCCATAGCAGCCAGGGGCATTAATCCGGGATTGAAATTATCCACAAAGTCGGCCAAAACTTGTGACTTGATTGCAGTCTAGGTTTGTACTCAATGTCGAACTCCATAATTTCGACTGCCCATTTAGCCAAATGGCCTGAATTCTCAGGCTTTTGAAGGACACTCCTTAGGGGAAAGGTTGTCACAACGGCTATCGAGTGGCACTGAAAATAAGGCCTAAGCTTTTGAGAGGCGACTACGAGAGCTAAGGCTAACTTTTCGTGGTGCGGATATCGAGTCTCCGCTCCCGACAGTATTTTACTAACATAATAAATAGGAAATTGCATACCTTCTTCCTCTCGAACCAAAATGTCACTTACCGCTACCTCCGAGACCGCCAGATATATCAACAATTGTTCACCTTCCCCCAGATTTGACAATAGCAAGGGGTTGGATAGGTACCATTTTAGGTCTTTAAGTATGTGTGGCATTTCGAATTCCATGTGAAATCGTTCTTCTTTTTTAGAAGTGAAAAAAAGTGATGGCACTTCTCTGAGGATCTCAGATGAATCTGCTTAGAGCTTCTAACCTTCCGTTCAGACTCTGTATTTCCCTCACACTTGTTAATTGGTCCGGAATGTCCTCGGTGGCTTTGATTTTGTCGGGATTTACCTCGATCCCTCTTTGCGAGAGAAGGAACCCAAAAAATTTACCGGACCCAACCCCGAACGCGTGTTTATCCAGGTTAAGTTTCATTTTATGCATCCTCAGGATGTCGAAAGTCTCTTGGAGGTGTTTCAAATGATATCATGCATTCAATGACTTGACTAGCATCACATTATAGAAATATGTGCCAATGTTCGTTATGAAAGAAGTTTTTCCCTGATCCTCCGGGTTCATCTTGATTCGATTGTATCCGGAGTAAGAATCATAGAAACTCATTAACTCATGTCTGACTGTAGCATCAATCATTTGATCAATGTTCGACAATGGGAACGAGTCCTTAGGGCACGCCTTAGTTAAATCCTTATAGTCTACGTACATCCTAAACTTGTTATTCTTTTTGGCACTACAACTACGTTGGCTAACCATTCTGGATATTTTACGTCCCGGATTGAACCAATGTTGAGTAATCGGGTTACCTCTTCTTTAACAAACCTATCCCTGATCTTTACTATCGGGCGTTTCTTTTGCCTTATCGGTGGGAAATTTGGGTCCAGACTCAGCTTGTGAACAACTACCTCTAATGGGATACGTGTCATATCTGAGTGCGACCATGCAAATCAATCTGCGTAAGTTTTAAGAAAATTTATAAACCCTAACCTGTCAAAATTTAATCCTGTCCCCAGATGAAACTTCCTCTCCAAAAACTCTTCTAATAAGGCCACTTGCTCGAGTTCCTCTGCGGTCGACTTGGTGGCATCCGTCTCCTACGGTACCTGAAAATATCTAGGAACCTGATAGGATTCCGATGACTCCTCACTTTTATCATCTTCATTTAGAAAGGGAGAAGGCATCAGTTTCTATAATTGCTATTTGTTGGACTCTTTTCCTTTGCTGCTGGAAACAGTCACCGCGTTCATTTCCCTTGCCGCTGGTTGATCTTCTCTTATTTGCTTGATTCCTTACGGTTTGGAAATTTCGACAATTGATGATATGTTGAGGGCACAACCTTCAACTCATATATCCACAACCTTCCGAGGATTACATTGTATCCCATATCGTCATCTACCACTTTGAATAGAGTGGTCTTTGTTACACCTTCGGCTTGTGTGGGTAGAAGAATCTCTCCTCGGGTTGTCATACTTGTCAAATTGAATCAAGCTCAGAGTTTTGTCGCCCGAACGATATTACCGGTTAATTTTGCTTGCTCCAAAACTCTCTATTGCATTATGTTGACTGAGCTTTCTGGATCAACCAAAACACATTTAATTTTGAAATCTAAAACATTGAGAGAGATTATAAAGCGTCGTTGTGTGGCAGAAGAAATTCGTCAGCATCTTCCTCCGTGAAAGTGACATCATTTTCTGTGACTTCCCGAGGTCTCTTGCTGTGAGTCACCGATATCTTCATTTTCTTTGCTACTGAAAAGGTTACACCATTGATTTTACTTTCCCCAAAAATCATGTTGATAGTCAGCTGAGGGGAGTGTTCTACTACCTTCGAAGGCTTTTCATTGTCTCGGCTTCGGCTGTAGTTGTTCTTGGATCGGTCACTTAAAAATTCCCTAAGGTGGCCATTCTTCAACAATGTCGCCACCTCTTCATGAAGATGTCGACAGTCCCCAGTTCTGTGGTCGTGAGTCCCATGGTATTCACACCACAAACTGGGATCCCTCTGGCTTGGATCGGATCTGATTGGCTTCGGGAATCGTGCTTCTTTGATATTCCTCATTGCCGAAATCAACTCTATTAAACTGATATTAAAGTTGTAATCTAATAACCTGGGGTATGTAGAGTCTCGGGCCCCTGGCATCTCCTTCTCATGTAACGACCTGCTGCTCCGGCCATGATTTGTTCTTCTATCGGGAGTAAATTTATCTGATGATCGAAACCCTTTGCTACGACCTTTGGTTCTTTCATACGGCAGAAAATGGCTCCTAAAGGACCGTTGATCCGCATCAAATTCGCTTTTAAACTTGTCCTGGTTTTTGTCTCGATCCTGTCCCTTAGTTGATACCAGGAACTCGAGCTGATCATCTTCTATCCTTATTTTTGACTCATAACAGTTAAGGACATCCGCCCATGTGGCTGCTTTAAACTCGAACAGGCTTTCCTTCAGCTTTTGGGAAGCGTCAGAGCTCCACAAATTTAGATCCTTTGTGAACGCCTCCGTTGCCCACTCATCTAGTACCGCCGGTAACAACATCCTCTCTTCTAGAACCGGATCACGAATTCTCACAGCAATTCGGACTCGCCTTGTGCAATCCTGAGTATGTCTGCCTTTTTGGCTTGAACCTTCCTTGCTCCAGCATGGGCCTTAATGAACGAGTCTGCAAGCATCTCAAGTTTCACCAAACTTCTTCAGTAAGACCGACTCGATCTCATGTTAAGCCAAATCATTCCCTTCCACAGTTATGGTGTAGGTTGTGATGTGCTCTTGCGGATCTAAAGTCCTATAGTATTTTGGTATGTCCGGCATCTTCAACCTTTTTAGAATTAATTCTTTTGTTGTATTAGTTTTAAATGGCAATTGCGTGTATTTTTTCGAATCTGGGCCTTTTAGTATCGGTGACGCGCCCGGGATCTGATCCATCCGAATATGAAACTCCTTTGCATTTTGATCTATTCGCTCGTTCATTTCCCTTACAAACCTCATAAGCTCGATTTTGAAGGGATTATTCCGGTTGTTATTTCGAGATCCACTGCTGGTCAACTCCGGCTTCGTCAAAACCAACTTCATCCTTTGGGGTGTTGTTATCGACCCTCTAAGCCGCTGGTTTGCAGGAACACTAGGAGGAACCGGGCCCCTTACGTTAGTGTTATTGGAGCATCTGATAATGCTTGTTTTAACTCTGTTATCACCCGATCCTTCCTGGAAAGATGTTTCATAATTGCTTTCTGCTGTTCTCTCAGGATTTTAACCATTTTCACGACATGTTCTTCCTCCGCTTCATCGTGAGTTAGTTCCCGCACATGCCGAGGATACTAGCCATCTCGAATCGAGGTCGCCTCATCCCCTTCATTGCAAGTCTCACTGATTGAGTCTATCATGTTGGGACAATTCTTCGTGCCCCTCAACATTGTTTGTGATGTTGACATCATTAGCTGCCATATCTTTTTCACTAAGAAACGAATCAAAACAAGTTAATAATAAACGTAGGGATCAAAGTAATTACGCAATTGTCTAAGTCCCATGGTGCGCCCAAACTGTTTACCCGCAAAACGGTACAGTTAAATTTCTTACGTGGTTTATAGACATGCAAATTGATTTGATCCAAAAATGATAAGGAAATAAGATTAAAAGTGAGATTAGCAATTGAAATTGTAGAAGATGAAAGCTTCGAATGCAATTCCTCTGAGTACAAAAGTGAAACTAATGATAAAGCTATTTAATTGAGAGCAAAAGTAATAAAATAAAGCTTTTGTATGCAGAAAAATTCGTATATTTACAATTGCTGCTGAGTCCGCTATTTATAGCTTTACCTAGGGAAACAAGATCCTAGGATCAAGCTCCTCTTAAATGATAATAAAAGAGTCATTGATGAACGCGTATTCTCTGCAACGGTCGTTCATTTAATGTTAGTAAATATTCCCTCATTGAATGCTATCCAGTGACAAGCCCTTGATCTTCTCCCACCGGCTACGCTCCCTTCAGGATTTATTCGATAACGGTTACATTGTTGTATTTGGAATTGGTTATTCCCTGACTTGTCATTTGCCTATCTTCGGTTCCACGTGTTATGTTACCATTCGACCATTTGTTACAACCCAATTTTACCCCATACAATTCCCCTTTACATGAACTCAATTTTCATTTTATTTGGGAAAACAATTGCCTCTCTCTCCACAGTTTCTTTGCCATTTGATACAGTAATATTTGATAAATACGAATAATTTTCAGATTGAGTATCAGAACAAAAAAACCAATTAGATGATAATGTGTTGGTTCTAGAATATTGTGTCCTTATTTTCTGGTCCAATTTGGAAAATTTTGATTCGAGAATGCAAAAGGGAGCCTATTCAGTGAAGGAAAATAGGAATGCGGATTTGCTTGAAATATTTTCCATTCCTTAACGAGGAATTTAGAGTCACATGAGCTTGCTTGACAACGTGCGTTCATTATTCATTATTTGGACGCTTAGGAATAAGAAATCGTGGAAATTATTGACCCAAAGCAACCCATTTTTAATGTTACATGTTCCAACCACATCCACTTGTGTCTTTCCTATTCCCTTCTCCCCCTAATCATGTGTGGCATCAAGACGCCCAATACCCTTTCCAAAGGCACCACTTCTCCACATTCCTTTAAATTTTCCCCTATAAAAACCCCCATATCCCAAAATATCCTCCAACACTCTTTTAACACGACCACATTTGCTCAAAAAATGGCCTCTCATTTTCATCTCTTTCTTGCCTCCCTTCTTGTTCTTCTCTTCATCTCTCCTTCCACATCTCTAACTTGCTCATCTCAAACATTTTCCAGCAACACCAAATTCACCAATTGTACTGATCTTCCTGCTCTCAAATCTTTCCTTCACTGGACCTTTGACCCCACCAAATCCACCCTATCTGTTGCCTTCATTGCTTCTCCAGCTTCACCTGATGGTTGGATTGCTTGGGGTCTCAACCCCACTGCACCTGCTATGGTTGGCACACAATCCCTTATAGCATTCAAAGATCCCAAAGGAGCCATGGTTGTCAAAACTTATAACCTTACTTCTTACAAATCAATTTCAGAGTCTAAGCTTTTGTACAATGTGTTGGATTCGAAAGCAGAGTCATCTAATGGGACCGTGAAAATCTTTGCCACGTTGGAGTTGCCGGAAAAGACAACGACGGTGAATCAAGTATGGCAGGTGGGGCCTGCGGTGAAAGATGGAAAGCCGGTGGTACATAAGTTTGATACTGAAAATTTGGCATCTAAAGCTACTCTGGATTTGGCTGCTACTTCTTCTGCAGGTGAAGGGAATAAGAGTGCTGGTTCCTCTGCTAGTAGTAGTAATACTAGTAGCCAAAGTGGAAATGAGACTGGAGGATCTTCGAGAATTTTGAAGAGTGAAACTGGTGTTTTTGCCTTCTTGTTCTTCCTCGGAGTTGTGCTTTTGCAACTTTAGATATGCTTAAGTTTAATTTTTGTCCCTTTTTTTGGTTGTTTTTTGTTTGGGCAATGTAATAACGACTGCTAGTGGTAGTGAAAAACGAAACCAGTCCACAAATCTTCCACATATATGTTTAATTGTATACTACATTTTATTATAATGCTCCCAGCTTTTTCATTCTAACCTGCTCGTTCTATGAGCCTTTTAATGTGTCGAAACTGTTATTCCATATATTAAAGTCATAGCTTTCATGAAATAATAACAAATCTACAAGAATAATTAAAATACCAAACCAATTTGCTAGTCCGTTCATTCCATTTTCTTGTCATTCTTTTATTTCTTAGTTTGTTTCGAAAAGAAAGAAACATTTTTTTACGTAAAAGAATCGATCCTCTAATTTTACATTTTTCATTTTACTTTAGTAACATGTTTTTACAATCCAAACAAGAAGCATGAACTAAGGCAAATCTAATTTCCAGGGAAAGTCTACAGTAGTACTAAGAAGTTGCAACTACGGTATAACAAAAGGAGATAGAAGTGGTGATACATTTACGGGTGTTCATAAAAATCTGAAAAATCGAACCAAACCGACAAAAAAACCGATATTTTTTGGTTAGATTTTGATTTTAAATTTTAAAAATCGATCAAGTTTGATTTGATTTTGATTTAATAAAAAATAACCGAAAAGATCGAACCGAATTGACTATGGAAGTGGCTATTTAAATTTATTATACACCTATATATGTGTATATTTTTATATAAAGTTTCTAAAATTTTATGGTACATATTAATCGTTTGTATTTTTAGACTAGTTCTTTGCTACTATAATAATCTAATTCTTTGCTTTTACATTCTAGTTTGATTGGTATCTTTCTTTTGCTAAGTACAAAAATTTATTTCATGTTAAAAATAATCGATTTTAATTGAGTAATTAAATTATCAATCATTATTTGATTCAATTATCATTAATATAACTTGGTAAATGGTAGATTTCTCAAAGATCAATGGATTTAATAATGTTACATTGAAAATATAGTCACTAGAATATGTGTTTGATAGTGTATGTCTCATATTTAAGAAAAAAATTGATAAATAACCGAAAAAACTGAAAAACCGATAAAAAATCGACTTAATTGGTTTTGGTTTGATTCCAATATTTGAAAAACTGACTTATTTGATTTAATTTTTTTTAGGAAAAAATCGATTCAAACCGAACCATAAACACCCCTAGATACGTTGGCGCATAATTTAATTTCAGCTACCGAGGGGAAGAAATAATGATACTTACTCTATACCTTCCGTTTCATTTGCTACCGTTTCTACTTAATTTAGTACCTCATTAATTATTGTAACTTCATTTTTTAGTTAATGCTTGTAGTATCAACAATAAGTTTTGCAGTGAGAAGAAACAAAGAATTAAAGATGGATCGACTAGCAAAAGAAAATAAACATAAATATAAACATTTTAATTTCTGAATATGATGTTACAAGATTCTTTATAGAGTAGTATTAGTTGGGTACCAAACCTTATTTTATGATGTAAAATAGGTGTTTTTGTTTTCGTTTTCTGGGTTTAATCATCCGGTTCTAAGGCTTCATTAACCCGGATTTATGGAGTAGTGAAAAACACTCTATCAAAATATGTTCTTCATTCTTAGAGATCGAATCTGAAATATCTTATTAAAGATGAATAGACCTCAACCATTCACTACACCCCTTCGAGGTAAGGTAGGTGTTGTGTCAGTTAGATCCTACCTACTCAATCGTCTACTTTACTAAATATATGGAGGTTATATTAGTTGAGATGGAGTCATAAATAGTCCATTTGTATGAGATCTTCTTTTTCTTTTAAAGAAAGAGGCATCTTAAAGTTAATCTTTCCAACAGGTGAAAAAGAGAAAGAAAAAGGATAAAGGAAAGTAATGTTATAATGCTTCTTTAACGGAAAGAGCAAAACGAAGAATCACAAGACCCAATTATGTCCTACTATTCTCGATCTATATAAAGACTGTGACGACTTTTTATGTATTTGTAAATTGTAATTAATTATTGCATTGCGTAGAGCCGTAGTCTACGTTGATGTAGCGACTGCCTCCAATTTCAACACCCCGTCACCCGAATAGAGTACTACTTAAATAATGTGGCATGAATCTTTCGTAATTTTGCACTTTCGTCACGTGCATATCACCAGGTCATGGTTTATACGCCAGATTGCATCTTTGAACGGCTTTTAAATAGTAAATTTTAACGGTGGTCATTTAATTTGTCTTTGTAACACAAAACTTTTTATTCTTTTTTTATTTTTTATCATATAGAAGTCATTTTATTTTGAGTTTGTCACACATAAATAATTTTTCTATTTTTTGTCACATAATGGTCATTCAAATTTAGCCAAGTTAATTAAAAAGTAAATATCACCTGTGTTTTTATATTTCACGGAGGGAATATGAGCATGATACTCCAAAGTAAGACTGGCTAATGGTCCGGTTCTAACCGGACCAAATACCGGTTGGGGGTTGGGGTCCGGCCCGGACCGGTCCGGACCGGTTAGAACCGGACCAAATACACGAGGGGGGGTTGGGGTCCGGTCACGAAACGGCTCAGGGATTTAAAACCGGACGAAACCGGTACTGTTGGGGGCCGGACCGGCCGGACCGGACCGGAACCGGACCGGACCGGACCGGAAATCTGGCAGCTTCTTCCTCTTTAAATTATAGCCGTTGCCAACGGCTATATTGATGAAATAGCCGTTGGGCAACGGCCAAAAACGGCTCTTTGCACCCCATAACCCCTCCATAACCCCCCTAACTATTTTTTCTTATAAATACCCTATTATTTCATCATATTATTCACAAAAATCATCAAACTCTCTCTAATTCTCTCAAAATCATCTACAATATTGTTATTTTGTTACATTGGCTACTTGTGTAAAGTTTAACTTCTACAATTTTGGCTATTATTTATCAAGTGTTACTTGGAGTTGCTAAATTGCTATCAATTGAAGCTTCAAGTTTCAACTTCATTTCAATTATACGGCTATATTGGTTGGTCGTTCCTATCTCTACTCTTTAATTATTCTTTTGTGAAATATTTATTTTATTGGTTGTTATTTTATTTGCTTATTGCTATAAATTATAGTTACTGTCTCAAAGAGGTTCAATTGGAACTGGTAGTGTAGGGAGGGCACGTGGTCGTTCGGGAAATAAGGGTAAAGGAATTATGGGTAGTTCTACTTCTAATCAACACGTAGAGGAACATCAATATTATCATGATTTTAGCTCCTTTAACCCACTTGATTCACAAAACGTAGAAGCAGAATTTAATTATGAAACTGGGGTTAATTTAGAAGAACAACGTGAATTTGAGGCTAGTCCACCTGAAGTCCAGTCCGACTTGCCTCCCCCCGTACCTCCCACTAGAGCCCCGGTTCAACGTAAGGAAAGATCTGAGGTTTGGGAGTTT
>MCJB01002712.1:4837-23926 GCA_002018475.1 Nicotiana obtusifolia | reverse complement strand
GTGAGTACTTCCAACTCAGTGAGTAATAAAAGTAAATAAGAACTGAAGATAAGAAACACCCAAATCATTAAACAATCCACATAAATTACTGAAGTAAGCAGAACAATCACAAAACCAATAATGCAATGCAATGCAATGCAATGCTATGCCATGCAATGCAATGCAATGCGAGTCATGACTATCGTGGCGGACGTGCCACCCGTTCCCCTGGGTACCCGCGCTCGGTGGGTGGTTCCGGCGCAATATATATCGTGACGGCGTGTCACCCGATCCATGCAATCTATACCTTGTGGCGGCGTGCCACCCGATCCATGCAATCTATACCTCGTGGCGGCGTGCCACCCGATCCATGCATGTCATATGCCTCGTGGCGGCGTGCCACCCGATCCTTTAAAATCATTTTAAAACAGCATATGTGTTTCAAAACCAAATTGATGAATAAATCATGCAACAGCAATGGCAATATGCCAAATAACACCCCTGTAGGGTCCTCATAACTGGCGGTATGCCCAACATTATGATACAATATACAACAACAATTACCCTTTGAAGGGTTCACATGACCGGCGCGAAGCCCAAACATGGCAATTAGCCCAATCATAATGATATCATTTGAGTTTCAGTCAAGAATACAGTAGAAACCATCAGTCGGGATGGACCAAGTCCCAATCCCCATACATAAACAAACTCATGCTCATCACCGAGCATGCCCCTCACCTCATTATAGTACTAAGAGGTGCACTCCGGGGTTTCTAACCCTCAGGACATCATTTACAAGTATTACTCACCTCGAATTTGACTAAATCCTTAGCCCGTGACGCTCTTGCCCTTTGTGTTGGCCTCCTCGTGCGTTGAATCTATTAAATTTCACAATCGTTATGTCAAATTAAGCTATGGGGTCAACACCCAAGCAAAATAATCGGAATTACTATGAAATTCCCAATTCAGCAAAACCCGGGCCCCGGGCCCACTTATCTCTTTACGAGTTTACCCATATAATATTTGTCGGATTCCGACTTTGAATCAACCTCAATCCCCAATTTCATATTTTTAGCAATTGAGAAGAACCCTAGATTCTTCTTTCACAACTCATGGATTCATGAGGGGATTGAGCATATAAATCATTATCTAAGAGGGATTTAGGGCATGAAATACTTACCCGTTGTTTTCCTTGAAGTTCCCTCTCTATTTGTTCCAACTTCACTTCAATCCTCTTCTTAATAGCCCACGATTAACTTCTAAGGTGTTGCAACCCTTTCCTTTGCAAGATTATTCACGAAAATCTACTTGCGTGAGAGTTTTAGGGTTGATTTCTAGTGATTCCTTGCTTTTGTAATTGTTTTCTTTCGTGGGTATGTGTTTCGTATCTCGGTAGTGCCAAAAATGAACCCTAGGTCCTATTTATAGGGTGTTAAAATCGGGCAAAATCACTGAAGCTGGGCCATTTCGCGACCCCTAAGTGCAAATTCGCGGTTCGCATAACCCAATCGCGAACCGCTTTTCCATCGCGAAATGGACAACCAAATTGCCCAGGTATTCTGCCTCACTTCGCGACGCCCAGGTGAGTTTTCGCGGTTCGCTTTTCAATTTCGCGAATCGCGAACTCACCGCGAAATCAGTCCAATGTTTCTGCCCGTGTTCGCGACCTCTCATGTCAATTTCGCGATGCGCATTTCGAGTCCGCGAACCGCGAACTCGTCGCGAAACGACCCCTCACCTTTCTGCTCTACTTCGCAATGGCCTTTGCCATTTTCGCGATCAGCCTTTCCAATTCACGAACCGCGAATTGGCCGCGAACCTTGCCTGATTTCTGATTTCCATCTGGTTTTACAAAATTAAGCCTAACTTTTCCATACAGAGTCCGATTTAAACGATTCTTTTTGCTATGGCTCCGTAATTTCGATACGAAGCTAATGCCTCAAACAAAACTGAGTTTGGAGCTCGTTTACTAATTTTAATATCAATTACACCAGAAATTGTGAAGTCAACGCTTCATTAAACGATGTATTTAGTCCCGTCGACTATTCAAAATTCATCCAAGACCCCCGGGACTTTATCTGAACATGCACACATGTTCTACAATCTCATTTAGACTTGTTCCAATAATCGGAACACCAAAATACACATCAATTTATTAGGTTTGCATTAGATTCAAACCTACGGACTCCAAGGACCCTTAAATCGATCCTTTGATCCGAACCTGACCAAACCATGTCCAAATGGTCTGAAATTTTGCACGCAAGTCTTAAATTGCATAACGAAGCTACAGCAACTTTCGGAATTTCATTCCGACTTTCGGATCAAAATTTCACCTGTCGACCGGAATTTCGAGCTTTACCGATTATACTTCGAGTGCCACTCACTCATTTTTGATTTCATTTAGTATAATTAATGAAATAAATCGGGGCGTAAAACGGGTCATTACAACCGGCAAGAAAATTAATACAAACTGAATTTAAAAAACCTAGATGGAAAATTTTTAGAGATTCGTTCTTTTATAATTTTAATGATAAACTAATAAAGTTTTTCCAAGATGATTTTCATAATGACATTAGTAGGCATAACAAGATAATAGCTTTTGTGCCTTGGTTTATGTCCAAATATGTTAATGGTTATATCTCCATGTTAGAACGAGATTATAAGCTCAGTAATGGTGAAATTACTAAGTCTGTTTTCCCTCCTCAAACAAATTTCCAACTGGGGGAGAAAGACAAAGTAATTTACTATACTGCTTTTTCTAAATTGTTTGATGATAATACTGGTACTATCACTGCCATAAATTTGAATACGATGTTGACTCAGAATAATTATACGAATATTTATGTAAGTATTCTAGGTGAACAAATAGTTTCCATCAGTGATAGATTGGACAAACTGATAGCAGAAGTCCAAAAAATCAGTAACAAGGATACAATAAAGGTAAGGAGCAAATAGCGACTGCCAGTATCCAACCCCCTCCAGAAGTCAAAGACTTTATATTAAAAAGTCTCGATGACTTGGAGAAACTTCTTAATAAGAAATTTGAAGGATTTAGAATCAGTCCTTTAAATTTAGAAAATCCTTCTAGTGAAGAAAGAAAAGAAAAACTTTCTAATGAGATTTATAAAATCTCAGAGAAGTTTGCTAGAAAACCAGTACAAAGGATGTACTATTATCATAGAACAACCCCTCAGGATGTCTTACTGGAAGAACCTGAGCCCAATTACTTCTCACAGAGTTATAGTGGTAAAGAAATCTATGAATGGAACATAGATGGCTTTACAGATAGGCAGATTTACATTCAGGTGCATAGGATGCTTATGTATAGTACTATTTGTAAAGTGAATAATAATTCTGAGAAAGCCATAGCAGATATGATTATCGCTGGGTTTACTGGCCAATTAAAAGGCTGGTGGGATAATTATTTGACTAATAGTCAAAGAGCAGATATTTTAGGAGTTGTTAAAATGGAGAATGGACAAAATGTGCAAAATATAGTCTATTATTTAGTTCTTAATATTATAAAACATTTTTCAGGCAGATGGTCAGATAATAGTGAGACTATTAGAACTATGCTTCAAAAGCTAAGGTGTCATACACTTACTGAATTTAGATGGTATAAGGATGTATTCCTTTCAAGAGTTATGGAATTACCTGAGTGTAATAGTACTCGCTAGAAGTCTAACTTTATAGATGGGCTTCCCACTTTATTTGCTGAAAGAATTATGAAGACACTTAGAGGTATTGCTATGAGTATAGATTATAATAATTATACTTATGGTAAGCTAATTAGTGTATCCACCCAAGAAGGTTTAACTCTTTGTAATGAGATTAAGCTAAACCAAAAGATTAAGAAACACCGTCTAAATGAGAGACAACAATTAGGAGAGTTCTCTGAGCAATATTCTATAGATATCCCCAAAATTAAGAAACCTCATAGGAAGAAGAAAGACCAAAAAGAGTCTTATAGATACAAAAGAAAAAAGAAAATGAACCCCGAAAAGAGAAGGAGAAGACCGAAAATAGAAGGTTTAAAGAGAAAGGATTTTATCAAATCCGTTAAACCCAATGACTGTTATAAGTGTGGTAAAGTAGGCCATTACGCCAAAGATTGTAAGGTTAAGGATAAAATTAAGAATCTTGACCTAGATGATAGTGTTAAGGATGCTTTGTAGAAGATCCTTTTGAATTCTTCTAGGGATAATTCCACAGTAAGTAGTGACACTATAGCTTTAACGGATGAAGATTAGAAAGTGTTACAAAATGAAGAATACTATTCTTCATCAAATTCAGAGTGTGGACCTTGTAAGCAGAGGCATGGTGAGTGTTGTGATAACAACACAGAAGACGAGTTTTATAATATTTATTCTCAATTTAAGGATTTAGATATAAATGTCCTTACAAATGATAGTTTATTAGAACTCCTTAGAGTCATAAAGGATCCTATTAAGATCCCAGACTATAGATAAAATAGATCCCGTTAAGGATAATAGTTCTAAGAATTCTGAAATAGAAGGAATTCCCTCTCAAAAGGGTCCTTACACAATGTCTGATATTAAGAGGATTTTAAGAGAAAAATCCTAGGTCATTGACAGGCCAACCACTGTTCAAGACTTGAAAGAAGAGATTAATAATCTCAAGAATGAAGTCTCAGATCTAAAGGCTTCTAATATAGCCTTAGATAATAGGATTATTAAATTGGAAAATCCTCAAATGACTACCAATCTAGAATTCAGTACTGATATCACTGAATTAGAAATTGGTCCTAGTACCACTAATACAAGGGAAAAAGATGATTTCTTAGGAATTGTGAATTTACCTGACAATGAATTTTTGCAGAAATTACAGTTCTTTACTACATAGAAGTTTTTAATAAAGGTAACTCTTTTAATTGATTATAACTTCAAAAAAGAGTTTGTTGCATTGTTTGATCGTGGTGCAGATTTAAATTGCATAAAAGAAGGAATTATACCTTCTAGATATTTTCATAAAACTACTCATAAATTAAAGTGGTCAGCATATGGGTATTACTTATAAATTACCCAAAGCTTTTATTTGTAAAGATAATATTTCCATCCTTGAAAATTTTGTTTTAATAAAAGATATTCACCAGGATATTATATTAGGGGTACCATTTTTTCATAAAATTATGCCGTTTACTAATTGGGTGCTAATAGTTTTACAGGTACTTACAAAAGTAAGCCTATTACTTTTGAGTTTATAACTCTACCAATTCAAAGATTTTTAAATGAAATTATTTCTACTAATATTACTGCAAAAAATAAGCAGATTGATTTTCTCAAAAATGAAATTTGCAGTCTCACTATTGAGCAAGATTTATAGGCTCCTAAATTAATAGAAAAAATTAATTCAATAAAGAATCAGATTTCTTTACAGATATGTGGAGACCATCCAAATCAATTTTGGAGTAGGAAACGTCATATAGTAAGTCTTCCTTATGAAGAAGGATTTTCAGAGGATAATATCCCAACTAAAGCCAGGCCATGCAAAATGAATTCCGAATATTTGGAATTATGTAAAAAAGAAATTGATTCTCTAATAGAGAAAGGTTTAATAAAACCTTCAAAGTCCAAATGGTCTTACACTGCTTTCTATGTTAATAAACATGTAGAACAGGAACTGTCACAACCCGGAATTCCTACCCTCGGGAGTCGTGATGGCGCCTACTAGTGAAAGCTAGGCAAGCCAATTAACCGAATCATTAACTACTATTCCACTCAAAATCAAAGCAACTTAAAATCTACAGTTAATAACATTATAAATAAATGAGCAAAACGTATAATATTTCAGGCCTTTAAACATCGCCAATACAATCTCCTTAACAAATACCCAAGATTTAGTGTCACAGTTTCATAGACTGTTTAAGATTTACTACAAGTAAGGGTCTGAAAGAAATAACAAAATACTGTTTCTGGGACTACAAAAAAAAAAACAGATAAAATAGAAAGCGGGAGACTCCAAGGTCCGCGGACGACTACAGGACTACCTTGAGTCACCTGATAATCAGAAGCTGGAAGCTCCTTACAGTCCAACACCTGTGGTACTGGGATCTGCCAAAAGAGTGCAGAGTGTAGTATCAGCACAACCGACCCCATGTACTGGTAAGTGCCTGGCCTAACCCCGGCGAGGTAGTGACGAGGCTAGGACCAGACTCCGGATAAAACTGTGCAGTTATATATATATATCCAAAGCAGAAAGATAGAAGCAAATAAACAATCAACTATGGGGAAGGGAAACATGTTTCGGAGTAACAGACAAAACAAATCATCAAAGAAATATAAAGAAAAACTACAATTAATTTCTAACACAAGTAAAAGAGATACAGACAATTTTCACTTTCAGTTTCCATCTTGTTACAGGCGTCTAACTCTACCCCATGTCCTTATAATCTTGTTGCAGGTGCACAAAACAATATCATAATTTCTCAACAAGAGCACAATAACATCAAACAATCATCCATATACGACCCACGGTCATGCTTGACACCAACATCGAGGTACTCGTCACCATAACTATACGTCGTACTTAAAGTAACAATTTAACGAATAGAACACGACTTCTAATCCCTCAAGCTAAGGTTAGAACGGACACTTACCTCGCTTTGCAACTGAATTCAAGGTTCCGACAAACCTTTGCCTTGAAACTTTGTGTCCGAAGGCTTCAAATCTAGTCACAAATAATTTAATACACTCAATACACATAGTAGAAACTAATTCCATATGAATTTACAAATTTTCCGGATTAAAATCCGAAATTTAACTCAAAATTGCCAGTTGGGCCCACTTCTCGTAATCGTACAAAACCCACAAAATGTGATAACCCATTCCGATACGAGTTTAACCATACAAAAATTATTGAATTCCGACATAGGATCGATCTCCAAATCCTTAATCTAAACTTAAGTGTTTTCCACAATTTTCCCAACTTAAATCACCAATTAATTGCTAAAAATAGTGATAAACTGAGGTAATTCCTCCAAAATTGAGTTAGGAACACTTACCCCGATGTTTCCCTTGAAATCCCTCCAAGAATTTCTTCAAGACTTGCTTTAACCCAAGCTCTCTAGCTCCAAATGTGTTTAGAATGGTCAAATCCCCTTCTTTAAGAATCTACACAAAATAATCTCCTTTGGATATGGTTTTGAAGTTGGTTTGTTGTGATTCTAGGGTGTTTGGAGGTGTTCCTCTTCGTGGGTAACGAAAATGGGTCTTGTAGAACAAAATGGGCACTGAGTTCTACTTAAAAAGTATCAAAAATCGAGTTAAAACACCCCTGTCAGCCATATTTGCGATCCGCAAACCTGTCGCATAACAGGTTTGCGGTTCGCATTTTTGGTCACAGAAATTGCAAGCCTCGCCCCAAGTTCTGCCTCAATTTGCGATCTCTAGGTCAAAAATGCGGTTCGCATAGCTGATCTGCGGTCAATCTGCAATCGCATATTTGACATATCTGCAGAATTTTTCCCTAACACAAAAATAGGCATAACTTTCTCATACGATGTCCGAATTGGACGATTCTTTTTGCTATGACTCCAAAATTTCGATACGGATCTAATGATTCAATTAAAACTGAATTAGGAGCCCATTTTTATAATATTGTACCACTTATTCTTGAAGAGACGACATCGACACATTCTTGAAATGCCAAAGTTAAACTCCGTCAACTATCCAAAATCCATTCGAGGCCCTCGGGACTTCAACCAAATATATCAACAAATCTTAAAACATCACATGGACTTAGTCGAGGCCTCAAATCACATCAAACAACGCTAAATATACAATCATGCCTCAATTCAAGCCTAATGAAACTTAACAAATTCCAACTTCTACCTTCGATGCCGAAACCTATCAAATCGAGTCCAATTGACCTCAAATTTTGCACACAAGTCATAAATAACATAACGGACCTATGAAGATTTTCAGAACTGGATTTCGACCCCGATATCATAAAGTCAACTCCTCAGTCAAACTTTCCAAAAATCTTCTATTTTCCAACATTCGACAAAATGCGTCGAATTGTCCTACGGACATCCAATTTCAACTCCGAACATACGCCTAAGTCCGAAATCACCATATGAAGCTAACCGAACCATCATAACTCACATCCGAGCCCTCTAACTCATAAGTCAACATTCGGTTGACTTTTTCAACTTAAACCTTCTTAAAAGAGATTTATGGTCTCATTTCTTACCAAATCCACTCCGAACGCAAACTACTCAACTCGATCACATGAACACGGATAACGAAGTATAATGAGGTGGAAATAGGGGAAATGGGGCGGTAACTCGTGAGACGACTGGCCGGGCCGTCACATTCTCCCCCACTTAAACAAACGTTCGTCCTCGAACGTGCTAAGGACTATTCTGAGCAAATTAAATTTCTATGTGTATCATTACACACACTTGCGGGTGATTCTACGTCACCGTAAATTTAACATGGATCCGACAACGCTTACTCAATTGATGATTATTTCTTTTATCCACATTTTTAAACTTAAAGCCAAATTTCTCACAGCCCAATTAATTCGACACAGCATGCTAGTCTCAACTGGCTGTAGCAACTCGTGCTTGCGCGCCTACCATTTGTATGCCCATAACCACGTCTCTGGTCATAATAGCTGTTCATACTTAATTGCAGCATCATCAGTTAACTTCATTTTAACCGAAACCTCATTTCAACTTTTCACAACACTGCTAGCAATTCGCGAGGCATGAAGACCTCATAATCATTTACTCGAATCTACGAGTCACCTTCAACGCCAACTAGGCACTCACCTTGTAGGTTAAAACTCAATAATTACAGCACGAAAATGGCTAAATATGCACAGAAATACATAGAAGAATTATCAAATAAGCCTAACAGGCATGGCTCCCCATAAGTACTATAGTACCAATTTAATTCCACACAGGGAGAATTTAAAACACATAATTTTCATCACAAGGATCTCGTCCTTATATAACTTCCATCGCGGCTTATAGCCCGGTTTAAGCTTTTCACATCATATTGAAAATGCGAGGATCTCGTCCTTAACTCTGAACCACAAGTAATATGCACATCGTGCCAACAGAAATCTATCCATTTGTGACGACCCAGCCAGTCGTCTCGTGGGTTACCACTCCGTCTTCCCCATTTTCTGTCTCATTATATTTTGTTATCCATGTTTTATGTAATCAAGTTGAGTAAGTTGCATTCGGAGTAAAATCAGTAAGAAATGAGACACTTAGCCTCTTTCAAGAAGGTTTAAGTTGTAAAAGTCAACTGTATGTTGACTTATGAGTTAGAAGGCTCGGATGTGAATCCCGATGATTCGGTTAGTTTCGGGAGAGGATTTATGACTTAGGAGAGTGATCGGAATTAGTTTTGGAGGTCCCGTGTAGAATTAGGCTTGAATTGGTGAAGTTAGAATTTTGGCGATTTCCAGTTGATAGGCGAGATTTTAATCCGAGGGTAGGAATGGAATTCCGAAAGTTGCGGTAGCTTCGATATGTAATTTATGACTTGTGTGCAAAATTTCAGGTCATTCGGACGTGGTTTGGTCGAGTTTAGATCAAAAGAGCGATTTAGAAGATTTTGATGTCCTTAGGCTTGAATCCGATGCGAATTTGATGTTATCATGTTAATTTGAACGTTCCAAAGGTTGGAACAAGTTTGAATAATGTTATGGGACATGTTGGCATGTTTGGTTGAAGTCCCGAGGGTCTCGAATGGATTTTGGATGGTTGATGGAGTTTAACTTTGGCGTTTCAAGAAGGTGTCGATGTCGTACCTTCAAGAAAAAAGGGTATCATATTATGCAAATCAACTCCAAATTCAATTTTGATTGAAGCATTAGATCCGTATCGAAATTTTGGATCCATAGCAAAAAGAATCGTCCAATTCGGACATCGTATGAAGAAGTTATGCCTATTTTTATGTCAGGGAAAAATGCCAGCGCCCAGGACAGCGCCAGGCGCCGCCCAGGGCGCCCGAGGCAGCGGAGGCTACTGGAATCAGTGCCACAGGCAGCGCCCGGCGCCACCTGTGGTGCCCGAGGCAGGAAGACGTTATAAAACGGGGGTTTTGGCCATTTTAACACATTTAGGGCTAGGGAGCTCGGATTGAAGCGATTTTTGAGGCGATTTTCAAGGAAAACATCGGGGTAAGTGTTCTTTATCATAAATCCTTCATACATCATGATTCCATATTCATTTACATCATGAATCCGTGAATTTATGGAAGAAAAATCAGATTTTTACCAAATCTTCCAAGAACGAAAATTTAAGATTTGAAAGCCAATCCGATGTCGGAATTCAATAATTTTTGTATGGTTGAACTCGTATCGGAATGGGTTATCACATTTTGTGGGTTTTGTACGATTACGAGAAGTGGGCCCCACCGGTAATTTTGAGTTAAATTTCAGATTTTAATCCGGAAAATTTATAAATTCATATGGAATTAGTTTCTACTATGTGTATTGAGAGTATTAAATTATTTGTGACTAGATTCGAAACCTTCGGACGCAAAGTTTCAAGGCAAAGGTTTGTCGGAACCTTGAATTCAGTTGCAAAGCGAGGTAAGTGTCCGCTCTAACCTTCGCTTGAGGGATTAGAAGTCGAGTTCTATTTGTTAAATTGTTAATTTAAGTACGACGATAGGCATGGTGACGAGTGCCTCTACGTTGGTGTCAAGCATGACCGTGGGTCGTGTATGGATGATTGTTTTGATGTTATTGTTCTCTTGTTGAGAAATTATGATATTGTTTTGTTTCCTTACTGAAATTCTTGTGATTTGTGAGATGACTATTGAAATGGGAGCGGGTGGTACGCCTACCACGAATTTTAAGGAAATGGGGTCGAGTTGCACGCCTGCAGTAGGATTTTAAGGAAATGGGGTCGAGTTGCACGCCTGCAACAGGATTTTAATGAAATGGGGTAGGGTGGCACGCCTGCCATAAGATATTGTGAAATGGGAGCGGGTGGTACGCCTACCACAGACTATAATGAAATGGGGTCGGGTGGCGCGCTTGCCACAAGATATTGTGAAATGGGAGCGGGTGGTATGCCTACCACAGATTATAAGGAAATGGGGGTCGAGTTGCACGCCTGCAACAGGATTTTAAGGAAATGGGGTCGAGTTGCACGCCTGCAACAGGATATGACAGAAAGTGAAAGTTGTCTAAAATTTTCTCTTGATTTGTGTTGGAATTTAATTTGTAGTTTCTTTACTATCCATCTATGATATGTTGTTTTAACTGTTATCCCGAAGTATATTCCCCTTTTTTTTCTTTTCCCACTTAATTGGTTCATTTATTTCTATCTTTCTACTGTAGATGTATATATATATATATATATATATATATATATGTATATAACTGCACAGGTTTATTTGGAGTCTGGTCCTAGCCTCGTCACTACCTCGCCGGGGTTAGGCCAGGCACTTACCAGCACATGGGGTCGGTTGTGCTGATACTACACTCTGCACTCTTTTGTGCAGATCCCAGTACCGCAGGCTTTGGACTGTAAGGAGCTTCCGGCTTCTGATTATCAGGCGACCTAATATAGTCCTGCAGGCGTCCGCGGACCTTGGAGTCTCCTGCTTTCTATATTGTCTGTTTCTTTTTTTTGTAGTCCCGGAACAGCATTTTGTTATTTCTTTCAGACCCTTACTTGTAGTAAATCTTAGACAGTCTGTGAAACTGTGACACAAGATCTTGGGTAGTTTGTAAAAGAGATTTTATTTGAAAACGTGGTAAATAATTCGGTTGATTGGCTCGCCTAGCTTTCACAAGTAGGCGCCATCACGACTCCCGAATGTGGGAATTCCGGGTCGTGACACCATTTCTCCTTTAAAAGTAATCTCCTTTAATCGAAATCACGACACATAATGAACTCCCATACCGGTAGGGCATATAATTCATAAAGCTTTAATCAATTATCCCGAAATTACATCAAAAACCCACTGTAGTGAGTAACATAAAGTCACTTTTGGACTCATAGCCCTCTGCAGTGTACGAAACAAAATCATAGACACGGCTATGACCATCAAAATTTCCCAACAGGGATAAACACAGTGGTGGAGTGCAAATTCACAAACTCACCATATAAGTCAATTTCCCATAATAGCATCCTCCGACCACAATAGCTGAAATTTCAGGAATCTGGTGCCCGCAACACATCCCATGACGCATATAAATTCTATTCCAAATCTTGCAATACTGCCACGACGAAAGAAACGTGTAGGAGCTCATAGCCACCTACCGAATCAATAATTCATGGAGTCTCTCATCCTGTCAAGAACCATTACCTCATTCTGAACTGAATAACATTGTTCCTTTTTAATGTGCCTTATATTAATCTGATTGCATAGATTTCAGCTCCAATAATCTCGTCTCACTCAGTGCAAGCTTCTCACGCAATAAGCCGCCTCAAGTACCGACTCAGCTCTCATATGGCGCCATTAATGCGCCGACGAGCTACGATTTGAACATGACACATAAAGAGGAACAAACTCTGGAAAAGAGTTATCCAGCCCGCATAACGAATAAACAGTCAAATAGATGTTACGAACCCTTCTCAAAGGATGAGAAACAAAATACACAGGAAGAGGTATAGAGGACCGTACTCAACATAACACTGTTGCGGTACACAACCCGATCCACACATGATACCGTTACGCGAGATTAAAAGAATTTCTCATAACCCCTGAACCATTAGTAGAATGAATACTTCATTGGCTAGAACCCCTTTCACTCAACTCATTTCAGAAGAACCATGGCAGCACGCAACTGAATTCCCATAACCACAGAAAATACAAACCTCAAGTTGTGGCGTAAACCATCATGACTCTTCCGGAGTCCATCCACACAACAAGGCTATTCGAATCAAATATCTCCTAAATCAATCAAGTCATGGTGGCTATCGGATCTGCACGCACAACCACATACCGCATGTAGAACTTCACACGCCGAAGGAACTGATCATTGCCACCATCACACCGATTCGACCATTACTAGCCAACCCAACTTCTTTCGATTTACTCTTGACCTGACTTAGAAATATAATAGCTCCATTAGTGACATAATGAACTCAATTCGCACTCACCTCGAGTGACCCGAATCGCAAGACCACATCGTCTCAATGCTCATGAACCATTTCTTAGTCATAAATAATCCGCCAACATACCGATAACTAGAAACCGTACAAGCAGACAACCATGCGATCTAATTGTAAATGGTGGGGCTCTCCCCCACTTAGCTCTAAGCCACCGTCACATAATGTAGAGCCCACAACGATTCCTCCTTCTCAATTACCATGATCTCACACCAGTAACACGACAGACTTGTCGAAGTCTTTGTTAAGCTTTTCTTGAACATCCTGGATTACAAGTCATAGTCATACATTCGACCTCTTACTGGGTAGCAAGTAATATACCTCGTAGAAGCTTCATCAACATCACGCCACCGCTAACTTTCTCATAGGAAATAACCCTCCCGTGGAATTCCTTACCGACATCTTCTAACAACGCTGCATTGGGTATAACTACCCCGTAATCAGCAAATTCTCCTAAGCTCGTGCTCGCTTACCAAATGTATAAGTCTGCTCCTTCCCTATTGATATCAACTGAAAGTTCAACAATACTTTACGAACTCAAGTCATATTGCACCTGAAACGATAATCAGATCTTCACACCCCTATTCATTTCAAACAAACTCCTTTCTGCCATATTCGATCTTTCTTCATAGGAAACCATTTCTCTAAATAAAATACGTAAGCCAAATAACCTTCCATCATGACTCCTAAGCCGTTCTACACCTTCTCAAGGTACGCAGATATCCTACCACAGAATCCATATACTAATCTGTCACTCTTATTTCAGTTAAACCATCTCCTTTAAGCAACTTTTCAACCTCTGCTTCTCATTCTTGGCCTGCTAGTACTTCAAGCACCACGAAACACTTCCTGCCATGTCATTCCTCATACTTTGCTGCTCACGTGTTGCATCAAATCGAAATCCATCTCTGTAGCACCCAAACCAATAAAATGTTACCGACTCTAAGCCTCTTCGAAGATCATCTTTCTCGAGCCATCCAACTTAGAAATACTAAATCTATTTTTTTTTTGAACCGCTGCACACAACTATCCCTAGCAACCACCCCTCAGGCACCATTTCACAGCACCATGCCCGAAGGCAAATTCTAAGAAGACCGTATCACCGACGAACCATAATACGTCCAAACAAGAACGATGACACCGCATCACATTGAAAATCCCATCATGCTTGAAAATATCAAGTCTTGTTACTTCATCAACCAAACATAGACATCTATAGTCTGACTGCCTTTCCTTCGCTGGAATTTAAATGCTAAACCTCTAAATCATACACTGAGAAATCCTCCTTTCGAGTCATTCACTGCCGCATTCCATACATAAGCACTCTACCATTTCATCAACATTGTATGACAACAACGCATAGACATAAGAAACATCCTTCCACAAGACAACTATAATAGCCTGCCCGAACACGCATCTAGCACCACGTCTGTAATACCACTACAACTCTTCGACGCCCAATTGATAACAAGCGCTTCACGCCGCATATGATTGAGTAGGAAGGAAATAAAGGCATAAGCCTCAATATAATCAAAACGCACGATAAGGATATCAAGAATAAATGTGAAGTATTTCCTAACTCTGTAGCCTTTGGGGGATAAATACAGACGTCTCCATACCGATCCCTCAGACTCTACCGAGGTTGTCTGTGAACTGTGAGACCCATGTAACCTAGAGCTCTGATACCAACCTGTCAAGACCCGGAATTTCCACCCTCAGGAGCCGTGATGGCACCTACTAGTGAAAGCTAGGCAAGCCAATTAACCGAATCATTAACTACTATTCCACTCAAAATCAAAGTAACTTAAAATCAACAGTTAATAACATTATAAATAAATGAGCAAAACGTATAAAATTTCAGGCCTTTAAACATCGCCAGTACAATCTCCTTAACAACTACCCAAGATTTAGTGCCACAGTTTCACAGACTGTCTAAGATTTACTACAAGTAAGGGTCTGAAAGAAATTACAAAATACTATTTCTGGGACTACAAAAAAAAACAGATAAAATAGAAAGCGGGAGACTCCAAGGTCCGCGGACGCCTGCAGGACTACCTTGGGTCACCTGATAATCAGAAGCTGGAAGCTCCTTACAGCCCAACACCTGCGGTACTGGGATCTGCACAAAAGAGTGCAGAGTGTAGTATCAGCACAACCGACCCCATGTACTGGTAAGTGCCTGGCCTAACCCCGGCGAGGTAGTGACGAGGCTAGGACCAGACTACGGATAAAACTGTCCAGTTATATATATATATATATATCCAAAGCAGAAAGATAGAAGCAAATAAACAATCAACTATGGGGAAGGGAAACATGTTTCAGAGTAACAGATAAAACAAATCATCAAAGAAATATAAGGAAAAACTACAATTAATTTCTAACACAAGTAAAAGAGATACAGACAATTTTCACTTTCAGTTTCCATCTTGTTGCAGGCGTTCAACTCGACCCCATTTCCTTATAATCTTGTTGCAGGCGTGCAACTCGACCCTATTTCCTTATTTTTCCTGTGGTAGGCGTACCAACCCGCTCCCATTTCATTATCTTGTTGCTGGCGTGCAACCCGACCCCTTTTCATTTCATTTCTGTGGTAGGCGTACCACCCGACCCATTTTTATTTCATTTCTGTGGTAGGCGTACCACCCGACCCCTTTTCATTTCATTTTTGTGGTAGGCGTACCACCCGACCCCTTTTCAATTTACATAAATATATCCTGTTGCAGGCGTGCAACTCGACCCCATTTCCTTATATCCTGTTGCAGGCGTGCAACTCGACCCCATTTCCTTACATTTTGTGGTAGGTGTACCACCCGCTCCCATTTCAATAGTCATCACACAAATCACAAGAATTTCAGTAAGGAAACAAAACAATATCATAATTTCTCAACAAGAGAACAATAACATCAAACAATCATCCATATACGACCCACGGTCACGCTTGACACCAACGTAGAGGTACTCGTCACCATACCTATACATCGTACTTAAAATAACAATTTAACGAATAGAACACGACTTCTAATCCCTCAAGCTAAGGTTAGAACGGACACTTACCTCGCTTTGCAACTGAATTCAAGGTTCCGACAAACCTTTTCCTTGAAACATTGCGTCCGAAGGCTTCAAATCTAGTCACAAATAATTTAATACACTCAATACACATAGTAGAAACTAATTCCATATGAATTTACAATTTTTTCGGATTAAAATCCGAAAATTAACTCAAAATTGCCAGTGGGGCCCACTTCTCGTAATCGTACAAAACCCACAAAATGTGATAACCCATTCCGATACGAGTTTAAACATACAAAAATTATTGAATTCCGACATCGGATCGATCTCCAAATCCTAAATCTAAACTTAAGGGTTTTCCACAATTTTCCCAACTTAAATCACCAATTAATTGCTAAAAATAGTGATAAACTGAGGTAATTCCTCCAAAATTGAGTTAGGAACACTTACCCTGATGTTTCCCTTGAAATCCCTCCAAGAATTTCTTCAAGACTTGCTTTAACCCAAGCTCTCTAGCTCCAAATGTGTTTAGAATGGTCAAATCCCCTTCTTTAAGAATCTACACAAGATAATCTCCTTTGGATATGGTTTTGAAGTTGGTTTGTTGTGATTCTAGGGTGTTTGGAGGTGTTCCTCTTCGTGGGTAACGAAAATGGGTCTCGTAGAACAAAATGGGCACTGATTTCTACTTAAAAAGTATCAAAAATCGAGTTAAAACACCCCTGTCAGGCCATATTTGCGATCCGCAAACTTGTCGCATAACAGGTTTGCGGTTCGCATTTTTGGTCGCAGAAATCGCAAGCCTCGCCCCAAGTTCTGCCTCAATTTGCGATCTCTAGGTCAAAAATGCGGTTCGCATAGCTGATCTGCGGTCAATCTGCGATCGCAGATTTGACATATCTGCAGAATTTTTCCCTGACACGAAAATAGGCATAACTTTCTCATACGATGTCCGAATTGGACGATTCTTTTTGCTATGACTCCGAAATTTTGATACGGATCTAATGATTCAATTAAAACTTAATTTGGAGCCCATTTTCATAATATTGTAATCATTTATAATGATCCCTCCAAACAAGCGCAACCACTTATTCTTGAAGAGACGACATCGACACATTCTTGAAATGCCAAAGTTAAACTCCATCAACCACCCAAAATCCATTCGAGGCCCTCGGGACTTCAACCAAATATATCAACAAATCTTAAAACATCACATGGACTTAGTCGAGGCCTCAAATCACATCAAACAACGCTAAATATACAATCATACCCCAATTCAAGCCTAATGAAACTTAACAAATTCCAACTTCTACCTTCGATGCCGAAACCTATCAAATCGAGTCCGATTGACCTCAAATTTTGCACACAAGTCATAAATAACATAACGGACCTATGAAGATTTTCAGAACTGGATTCCGACCCCGATATCAAAAAGTCAACTCCTCGGTCAAACTTTCCAAAAATCTTCTATTTTCCAACATTCGCCAAAATGCGTCGAATTGTCCTACGGACATCCAATTTCAACTCCGAACATACGCCTAAGTCCGAAATCACCATACGAAGCTAACCGAACCATCATAACTCACATCCGAGCCCTCTAACTCAGAAGTCAACATTCGGTTGACTTTTCCAACTTAAACCTTCTTAAAAGAGACTTAGTGTCTCATTTCTTACCAAATCCACTCTGAACGCAAACTACTCAACTCGATCACATGAAACACGGATAACAAAGTATAATGAGGTGGAAATAGGGGAAACGGGGCGGTAACTCGTGAGACGACTGGCCGGGTCGTCACAGGAACGTGGTGTTCCTAGGCTGGTTATAAATTATAAGCCCCTTAATAAGGCGCTAAAATGGATCCGATATCCTATTCCTAATAAAAAGGATTTATTAGATAGACTCCATGATGCGATTATATTCTCAAAGTTTGATTTAAAATCAGGCTATTGGTAGATTCAAATATCTGAATCAGATAGATATAAAACTGCTTTTAATGATCCAATGGGACAATATGAGTAGAATGTTATGCCTTTTGGCTTGAAAAATGCTCCTTCCGAATTTCAGAAGATTATGGATGATATTTTTATTTCCTATACTAATTTTATAATTGTTTATATAGATGATATTTTAGTATTTTCAAAAAATATTGAAAGTCATTTTCGACACCTAGAAATATTTAGGAAAATCATTATACAAAATGGTTTAGTTATTTCTAAACCAAAAATGAATCTTTTCCAAACTAATATTAGATTTTTAGGTCATAATATTGAAAAGGGGAAAATAATCCCTATTAATCGTAGTATTGAATTTGCTTCTAAATTTCCTGATGTTATAACTGATAAAACTCAATTGTAAAGATTTTTGGGCAGTCTTAATTATATCTCTCCTTTTATAAAGGATTTAGCCAAGGATACTGCTATTCTTTATGATAGACTCAAAAAGAATCCAAAACCTTGGACTGATAGTCATACTAATGCTGTTAAAATTATTAAACAAAAGGTTAATAACCTTCCTTGTCTAACTCTTACTAATCCAAATTGGGATAAGGAAGTTGAAACCGACGCTTATGATATAGGCTATGGTGGAATTTTGAAACAGATATGTCCGAGTGATAAACAGGAATATCTTGTGCAATTTTATTCTGGAAAATAGAATAATTATCAGAAAAACTATGCAACAGTAGCTAAAGAAATATTGGCTATAGTTAAATGTGTTTTAAAGTTTGAGACTAATTTATATAATCAAAAGTTTTTAATAAAAACTGATCGCCATGCTGCTAGATTCATCTTTAATAAAGATTTTAAGCATGATGTTTCAAAACAAATGTTTGCAAGATGGCAGGCATTATTGGCTCCTTTCGACTTTGAGATTATATACAAAAAGGGTAGTGATAATAATTTCCCTGATTTTCTTACTAGAGAATATTTGAATTTATAATTCTTTATGTTTTAATTTTTCAGATGAGACCTCAATATACACCCCCCCCCCCCCC
>MCJB01002711.1:2121-13531 GCA_002018475.1 Nicotiana obtusifolia | reverse complement strand
ATTACTAAGTACTGTATATACCTCTACAGGAGAAGAAATAGCAACTATGACGGAATTATATAAAGCATTCACTACGTACAAAAGAATTACCAAAGGAACACTTTTTTATATAAAATTTTATACTGCCCCAGCAGAAATACTATATGACGAAATAAAATATACAAGTTGTAAAGATTGGACTTACTAGAGAAATGATCATACCGGAACAGATAGAAATACAGCCTGAGATACCTAAAGCAGAGATTCCTGAATTCTTTGCTAACAAAAGACTTATCGGACTAGCTACAATACTCAACGAGCTAGCACATACATATATGACTGAATCACCTATGTGGACATATTATTCAAGGGAACAAACTATGATCTATTCACATTCAAGGGAGATCAGAAGACAGGATATGGAAGATATAAGACAATGGATTATTAGCCTATTAAAGCCAGAGGAAATACCAATTACAAGAGCTATCAAGAAAAATTTTATTTCAGAGGATTTATTATCGCGATATTGCAAAATTATAGGACATAAATACTCAGAACACATATGCTCGAAATGTAACGGAGAAGATAATATCATTCCAGTATTTAACATGGAGTGATTCTACAACTACCAAATGATGGAGGAAGACTTAGAAAAGGAAAAGAAAATGATACTACATCTACGAGGAAAAGACAAAAGAAGAAGATTGAGAAAAACAAAAGGAAAGAAACTACAAACTACTGCAAAGAAAAAGAAGGAAAATTCATTAAATGAAAGATTGAAAAAGGATACTACTGCAAAGAAGAAAGAAGAAGGAAAGAAGAAGGAAAAAGGTCTGCAAGGAAATAAATGAAAGGACACTGCAGAGAAAGGGACATAAAGCAAAAGAAAACGACATAAAGAAGACAGCTATGTAATAAAACCAAAAATAGGATAGTGTTTTGCTTTTTGATCTTTAATTTTCAATCGTCCAAATGTAAAGCAAAGGACGGTTAACTTTTTTCTTTTTTAACTTTTAATTAGAACCGCCCATCTGTAAAGTTGAAGGGCACTTAGGACTTTTTGTTAATACTTTTTCTTGAATAAATACTTATTTGTCAGATAACAATCAACAATATAAGATACTGGTACTATATCTACTTAGAAAACTTAATAATGATATTAAAGAAAAAATATTTGACTTATTAATTATGGAAGAAATAATAGAATCTACAGAACAACAATGGTATGATTTTTACATACTATATAATATAGATTTATACGACTCAGATATCTATTCAGATTAATGATAAATCAAGAATATTTAGAACGTTGGATAAAAACTATGAAAAATCTAGATCTATTAGAAAAATTACTTATAGACAATATAACAAGTTATATTAGAACACAAGACATAGAATATTTAGATTTTATTAACGAAAACGTTAAAGAAATGAAGAGATTAATACCACTAAAACATGAATACCATGAAAAAGCCTTCCCAAAAAATTAATAGATATCACAACTTGTAGTGGACTGTTTTTGTGGATTGTTTTGTGTTGCTGTTGGATTACGTGTTTTGCTACAATTTTAGGGAGTTTTGAAGGAGAAAGGGTGTGGATAAACACCACATAAATGAAGGGTGGTGGGCTGGTCGTTCGTCATAAAACTTTCGGGTTGTTTGACACTACTATGGCGGTCGTTTTGTTTATGAAGAGATTGGGGTGTGTTGGGCTGTTTTGTAGTATTTAGTAATGCATACATAGTAATGCAGATAACGTTGGAAAATAATGTATATATGTTGTTATTGTTGAGTTCTTGTGTTGTTTGTGTTATCTCAAATTGGGAAGAGGCAAAGATTATAGGGGAGATGCTACTCGTTTAAATATACAATAAGCCCATCGTTCGCTATGCGATAGTTGTACCTTTTGTAACTTAATGATAATATTACTATTGTTGTTGTAGATTAAGGTGCGAAGAAACGAGTTCAACGTGGTTATTGGAAAGATTGTGATATGGTATGTTAAGGCTAAACCCTTCCTTCATTTTGGCATGATCTCCTAACTACATGCGTTTGATAACGAGACACAGAAGAAGTTCATACTCCTGAATTTTTGTACATTATATTAGTCTCATAAGTTACAGTATTCTCCCTTATCAGGACTTTATATTCAGTTAAATATAGTCTTTTTCCTGTCAAGAGAGCAGAGGGTGTGTGTGTGTGTGTGTGTACACACAATATTAAAGTATTTTTTAACACCATTGAGCTATAATCGGTGGGAAGGACCCTATTGGGCAACCTCCGATCAGATGGTAAGTTATATACCAAGCTTACTATGGCCGAGTGCCTATTAGCTAGCCGAGAATGGTCGAGATACAGAGCCTAGTATGGCTGAGCGCCTATGAGCCAGCCTACTACGACAGAGCAATTACACGTTCCAAGACTTATAGGGTCGGCCAACTATTTTACTTACTATATTGAGATAGTTGAGTCAGTATCAGCAGGTAAGTATTTCTCCAGATCATCTTTGAATCCTAGTTACTTTCAGTTATTATATTATCAATCTGGTTTCAGCTTTCAGTTATTCTGTTGCCTTACATACTCGGTACAATATTTCGTCCTAACGTCCCATTTCTAGGGACGCTGCATTTTATGCATGCAGGTTCGGATAGATAGACTGGTAGACCTCATCCGTAGGTGTTGTCCTTGATCAGCATGATCAGTAAGTTCCACGTCCTTCGGAGTTGCCGGGTCTAGGGTTTTTGAGTACATATTATGTATATATGTATATATATTATGGGTAGGTCAGTGCCTTGCTCCGACCACAGTACATCAATCAGTAGAGGCTTGTAGACATATCCTGTCAGTTAGTGCAGTATTGTGGGCTTGTAGGCTTGTATGTATATTTTTGTTGGTTTGTCAGCTATAGTAGTTATGACGGCCTCGGTAGCCCAGATTTTTATTGATGTTATGTAAGAGCTAGTTTCCATTCAATTTTATATTTTGTTTCACAAATTGTCTTGCAATGTGGCCCTATGGTCAAAGTATGACATTGTATGTTCAGAGTTCCTCAGTCGCAAGTTGGTACGCTAGGTTAAGTGTGGCACCGGGTGCCGGTCTTGCCTTACATGTTCGGGGCATGACTAACTTGGTGTCAGAGCAGTTCAGCCCTAGGGAGTTTACAAGCCGTGTCTAGTAGGGTCTTGTTTATAGATGTGTTGTGCACCACATTATATAAGCAGGGAACAACAGGGCATTTAGGAGTTGGTTACCCTTCTTTAAAATCTAAATCGTGATGTAGAACTGTGTATAGGAAATTTGAGTTAAACTTACATATTGGTGTTTGCATACAAAGATGATGGTGACTAGGAAGACTACGGCTAGTCAGAGGAGAGATACAACAGTCGGTGAGGGGACCCAGTCTGAGGCCCAGGGTGAGACCCCTACTTAGCCATTACTGGCTCCTCCACCACCTGGGGAGATTCCTGATTCACTCAAATTACACCCTAATAATAGTGTAAGCGATCGATGTCACATATAGTAACCCAACAAGGTTGGGGTCGAATCCCACAGGGAATAGGCGTGAAACTATTGTCCAATTAATGTAATACTTTACTAAGTCGTAATTCTATCAAGTACGTCAAATAGAATAAAGAAGTGTTGAATATATAAATAACCAAAAATTGAAAACTAATGTTTATAGTATGAATGTGAGAACTATGAATTTAAGAAACCAAGGTTGTGCCCCCTTTAATGTAGTAGAATGCCCTTGATATTAATATTGAATTCCTTTCTTGATATGCAATTGATGTTTAATTTACTACCCTATATTTCCCAATATTTGGATAATGTATCCTCTTACGATTCTCCCGAATACAAAAGAGTCAATCTTAAAAACAACCAATTAATCGCCAAATTAAAACCTACTTATTCCTAAGTGATTTCGTTAAACAAGGTTTAAAGCCTTGAATTTTTGTTATTTATTTCTACCAAACTCTATCTCACTTTCCCAAGATAAGTTAGAGTCAATTGGCATTCGTTAATGTTTGCAACCACTAACGATTAATTGAAGAACAAGAAATAAATAAATATCAAGATTCCTTTGGAATTGGATTCAATATCAAAATCTCAACACATTCTACCCATCCAGGGTTCACAACCTCAGTGTTTGAGTTTAGCTACACATACTGATAATTAAAGAACAAGGAAGAGTAATTGATATCATCTTACAAAAATCGAGGGTTTTCAATCACCAAAAGCTTCTAAGAATTCAAAAATACTCAAGTTCCGTACTTTGTACTCTAAGTTCTGACAAGAATGCCTTCACAAAACCCTATAAAACCTATTTATAGAGGCCCAAAACCCGAGGCGAATGTCGGTCAGCTTTGCCCTAGTTGAAATAATGTGGACCGCATTTCTGTCGCATAACAGAAATGTGGTTCGCAAATCATCATCATCCGTCGCAAATCCCACCAGACAGTTTTGCTCTCGTCGCATCTTGGTTTGCGGTTCGCATGTTGAATATGCGATCGCAGAATGCGATCGCATTCTTCACACTGATTTTCACTAAGAACTCTGTTCATGTTTGCGATTTCACCAGGCCAATTCGCTGTTCGCATTCCTGTTTTGCAGTCGCATTTGCGACCGCATTCTCGACCTGAAGATTGGCCTAAAGTTCTATCTTCGTCTGCGATCTACTTGTAGAATATGCGATTCGCATGTCTTTTCTGCGACCGCATATTTACATATGCGATGCTCCTAACCTCTTTTCTTGTCTTCAGCTAACTTTTTGAACTCTTTTCTGTTCTTCTGGGTCTTGACACTTGTTATTCTGCAAATACACTAAAATTACATAAGTATCATGAGAATTAGCAAGTAAAACAGGTTATACTTTAAGCAAGTAGTATCAAAATGTGCCGAAATTACCCGGCACATCAATTCCTAGGGATACCGCACATCTAGTTTCCCCTCCACTTCAATCAGATCAGGACTTGAGTAGTCCGGTGCATTTGTTGACACAGTTGATAGCTACCCAGCAATATGCTAGGTCATCAGCTAGTGTAGGGTCTTCTGAGAGGTGTGGGAGTTCATGGGTCCGAGATTTTATTTCTTTGACTCCCCATGAGTTCACGAGGACAAATCATAGGAGGACCCATAGGATTTCATAGATCAGCACCACAGGATCTTTCGGGTTATGCATGCCACACATAAAGAGGTAGTTGAGTTGGTAGCTTTTCGACTCTGAGATATATGTCGTCCTTTGGTACGAGGTATGGGAGAGGTCTAGGGGACATGATGCACCTCCAGCTTTTTGGGAGAATTTTTCAAATGGCTTCCTTGACCAGTACTTACCGCGGGAGATCCGACAAGCTTGAGTTGATCAGTTTCTATCCCTCAAGCAGGGCAATATGATTGTTCGAGAGTATAGTCTCCGTTTTGACTCATTGGCTAGATATGCTCCATCCATAGTTGCTACTATGCGGGACAGGATTCATAGATTTATAGCAGGGTTGGCCACATGCCACAGCTGCATTACAGGATAGTATAGATATCTCCCAGATTCAGGCATTTGCCCAGAATATAGAAAGGGGAAGGCGTCGACAGAAGGGCACAGAGAGGAGTGAGCAAGGGCAACATAGGAGGATGAGATTTGCCAGGTTTCTAGAGCATTCTCAAGGTAGTTATAGGTCCCAGTAGTTGGGACGGCCACCGAGGCCTCCACCGCCTCAGTTACAGGGTTACTGGTGTAACTGCTATACTTAGTCAAGACCAGGTAAGAGCTCACAAGCGTCGGGTTTACAGCGACAACGAGGTTCAGGGCAGACATGGTCATTTCTCCGTGGTGTGACATCTGTGGTAGAGGATACTTTGGCCAATACCGAGCAGGTTCTGACGCTTGTTATACATGTGGGCGTCTGGGGCATATGATGCGAGATTGCCCAAATAGAGATTCTGGGGTTATGGCACAACCAACGAGTTCAACAATAGGATCATATATGTCCATGTATCCTTCAGGGTGTGAGTCTCAGTCTTCGGCAGGTAGAGGTCGAGGCAGAGGTAGAGGTTCTTTAGCGGGTTGACAAGACCAGGAGTATTCACCAGACATTCTGAGAGGTATATTGACAATTTTCTCTCACGATGCTTATGCCTTGATAGACCCAGGATCTAATTTATCATATATTACCTCGTTTGTCGCAGGGGTTTGGTATAGTGCCTGAATTACTGACTGATCCTTTTACGATATCTACCCCAGTCGGAGACCCGATTATTGCTAGACGGGTTTACTGTGGTTGTACGGTGACAGTTTGTAGTCGTCAGACCTCAGCCGATCTATTTGAGCTAAAGATGATTGATTTTGATGCGATCATGGGCATGGACTGTTTGGCAACTTGCTATGCCACAGTTGATTGCCAAGCAAAGGCCGCCGAATTTTATTTTCTAGGTCACCTAGTCCTTGAATGGGCAGGTAATACAGCGACACCCTGAGGTTGGTTCATTTCTTATCTGAAGGCAAGGAAAATGATCGCAAAAGGGTGCATTTATCATATTGTGCGAGTTAGAGATGCAGGTGCTGAGATACCTAGACTTCAGTTTAATCCAGTAGTCAGAGAGTACGCAGATGTGTTTCCGAATAAGCTTCCAGGTATTCCTTCAGAGCGAGAGATTGATTTTAGCATCGATTTGCTTCCGAGAACTCAACTAATATCTATCCCTCTACATAGAATGGCACCTGCTGAATTGAAGTAGTTGAAGGAGCAGTTAAGAGATTTGCTGGAGAAAGATTTCATCAGACCCAGTACCTCACCTTGGGGTGCACCAATACTATTTGTGCGGAAGAAAGACGGCGCACCGAGGATGCTTATCGATTATAGGTAGCTGAAGAAAGTAACTATTAAGAATAAGTGTCCACTTACAAGGATCGATGACATGTTTGCTCAGTTGTAGGAGGATAGATGCTTTTCAAAGATAGATTTGAAGTCGGGGTACCACCAGGCCAGAGTTCGGGAGAAAGATATTTTGAAGATAGCCTTCAGGAGCCGATATGGACACTTTGAGTTCCTTGTCATGTCCTTCAGGTTGACAAATGCACCTGCCGTATTTACGGACATGATGAATAGCGTATTCCGGCCATTTTTAGATCTGTTCGTGATAGTATTTATTGAAGATATTTTGGTTTATTCACGTTCAGGAGGAGCATGGGGACCACCTAAGAGCAGTACTCCAAACCCTCCGTGATCGTAATTTGTATGCTATATTTTCTAAATGTGAGTTTTGGTTGAAATCTGTAGCATTATTGGGGCATATTGTATCCGATGAAGGTATAAAGGTAGACACTCAGAAGATTTAGGCCGTGAAATCCTGGTCTAGAACTACCACTCTGACAGAGGTTCGTAGCTTTCTAGGCTTAGTAGGACACTACCGGAGGTTAGTAGAGGGCTTTTTTCCCTTTCGGCACTATTGACGAAGCTGACGCAGAAAGCAACTAAGTTTCAGTGGACATAGGCTTGCGAGCAGATTTTCCATGACCTTAAGAACAAGTTGACCTCAGCGCCAGTTCTAACACTTCCAGAGGGTCTAGAGGGTTATGTCGTGTATTGTGATGCCACAGGTGTCGGCTTAGGATGTGTCCTGAATCAACATGGAAAGATAATTGCGTACGCTTCAAGGCAGTTGAGGAAGCACGAGAGGAATTATCTGATCCACGACCTTAAGCTAGCTGCGGTTGTCCGTGCACTTAAGATATGGCGGCATTATTTATATGGTGTTCATGTGGAAGTATTTACAGATCATAAAAGCCTGCAATATATCTTGAAGAAACAGGAGTTGAATTTGCGATAGTGGCAATGGCTAGAGTTATTGAATGATTACGGTATTAACATTCTTTATCATATAGGGAAAGCGAATGCTGTTGCTGAAGCCTTAAGTCACCGATCTATGGGCAGCTTAGCACATGTAGAGGCTGAGAAAAGCGAACTAGCTAGAGAGCTTCGTCAATTGGCTTTTTTGGGGGTTCGGTTAGTAGATTCTGATGATGGTGGAGTTCTACTCCAAAACACTGCAAAATCATCTCTCATAGCTGAAGTCAAGAAAAGGCAGTACGAGGACCCAGAGTTGGTCGAGTTGAGAGAGCGAGTTCCTTAGCAGAAGAAGCTGCTGTTAGAGCTTAAGGAGGATGGGGTTCTCAGATACAGGGGTCGTCTGTGTGTCCTAGATGTAGCAGCGCTACGAGACAGGATTATGTGAGAGATAAATTATTTGTGGTGCTCCATTCATCCTGGGTCGACAAAGATGTATCATGGCATTCAGGACGTGCACTGGTGAAACAATATGAAGAAGAACATTGCGGAGTTTGTCGCCTAGTGTCCTTGTTTCCAGCAGGTAAAGGTCGAGCACCAGATGCCCGGAGCGCTAGTGACAACTATAGAGATCCCGACGTGGAAATGGGAGGTGATAAACATGGACTTCGTCACGGATTTCCTCGTTCTCATCATAAGTTCGATTTTATATGGGTGATAGTCCATAGGCTTACGAAATCATCCCATTTCCTACCGGTCTGATACGCCACCATTTATAATTTCGATTACAATTTCCAACACAATCACCACCACGTGTGCGGCATGGCGTCCGACCACGACCCTATCAGCTAGGCCGTCTCATAGAAGACATCAACCACAATCATAATTTCAATTTCATTTCCAACATAATCACCACTATGTGTGCGGCATGGCGTCCGATCACGACCCGTTTGACTAGGCCGCCTCATCCGAGACATCATCTTTTTCTATCAATCACCCCATTTCATACATCTTTCACATCTTTTTATTTTATTGGCACTAGTGGTCACAATTGTAATATCCCCTTTTTGTGTGCCGTTTGGCCGTATTTCATATTTTTATATTTCGTGCTCACCTTTTCACCATCATCATGAATTTTCAACAACAAGGCATTTACGTTCATGACACTAAGCATACATATGAGCAAACAAGAGTCTTAAGTGCATTGAGATTTCTTACACAATTGGCATTAGCTACCATTTGGAATGCAACTTAAAGCCATAGCATTTAGCTAAGCAACCAATACTTTGAACACATCACCAAATGGTAGTACAACATACAAAGAGTATTTGGAATACATATTGAACACAAAAGTCTTTTGACACAAAGTTTATTCGGAATAATCAATTCATAATGAGTAACTTGGGACTTACAATGACATTATGAGGGTCAATTCTAAGGGAAGAGTTTAGCAAACATACCTCACTTGAGCTTCCTTAAACTCTAAAATGTTCCAGAAATCTTAGAAAGTTTGCTCTATTTCAGAAATATAACAAATTGAACCAAAAATTAGGAAGACGATCATGGTTCCAACTCATTTGAGCATTTTAACAAACACTAGGTGTGCATTAAGGTTTCACGGCCTTACTATGGTGGATTCCATCATCCACCCATTGTCTACCATTTTTAGCCCAATAATCTTCCCACACCACTTGATACACATGCATGCAAGAGGAACAACTCCCACACCCAAGAATTGCCTTACTAATTACCTATTGTTTAGTTAAATTTCGAAATTGAGGGTTATGGTGTAGAATCATACCTCTGGGACGAAGATCTAGTGTGTTTTCCTTGTTAATATTCCAAGATTTGAGTAAGAATTGAGGAACAATTGGTTGAGGAACTCTCTCCCTCTCCAGGGCACTTTCTCACTCTCAAAATATCACGTTCTTACTTAAGAACTGGTCCATAGAGTCTATATAACGAAATGGGGCGGGGTTACTAAAATTAAAAAAAATGAAGCTCCAAAACAGAATCTGTGGTCGTATATGCGACCGCACAATACTTCTGCGGTTCGCAAAATGGGCACCTCTGCCTGGGTATGCTTCTTCCGTTCACGAAATGGCCCTCCGGTACTAGGCACTTCTGCTTGGGTATGCGGCCGTTATGCGGTCCGCATATCGATTCTGCAGCTGCAAAGCGGACCGCAGAATCTCCTTCAGGAATTCCTCATGTCGATCCTGCGATGCAATATACAGCTCGCAATGTTATTCTGCTGTTGCATAATGGACCTCATAATGGGCCACAAATTTTGCTCAAGTTTCTGCTTCACTCTACGGCCATTCTGCGGTCGCATAGTGGGCCATAGAAATGTCTTTTCTGCCAACATTTTCCTTTAACTCTCTAGTGCACCGTTCGACCCAAAAACTCCGTGCCGCGGCGAGCATTTCTACCATCACCAAATGTATTAGCCTACCTCGCTACCACAGAATCTCGAGTTTTAGGTGAAGTTTTACGGGGCCTTACAGGCATAACTCTACTGCCTAGACTATGTTGTACGAAGCCGCTCCTGGATCAATTTAACCGTCTCCAAAGCATCACAGACCAAATTAGGGCCCAACAGCCTAGCTTTCCCAGGCTCAAACCAACTAACTAGAGAACGCATCTCCTCCCATATATGGCCTCACAAGGAGCCATCTGGATACTCGACTGAAAGTTGTTGAGGCACTAGAATGCCCAAAAGACATCACAAATCACTTATAGTGACCTAGGTCTTGAAAGCTGTCTTCAGAATATCTAAATCCCGAATCCTCAACTTATGACACTCCAATCTTCGAAACTTGTCAAATAAGTCGTCAATGCGGGGTAGCGGGTACATGTTCTTAATAGTAACTTTGTTCAGTTGTCTGTAGTCAATACATATCCTCATAGCAATATCTTTATTCTTCACAAACAGAACCGGTGCACCCCAAGGCGACACACTGAGCCTAATGAAACCCTTTCAAGCAACTCCTGAAGTTGTTCCTTCAACTCTTTCAACTCTACCGGTGCCATATGATACGGAGGATGTCACGCCCCAAAACTGAAGAGGTGTGGCCGGCACCCGGTGCCATATTTGTGATGCAATATTAAATGCGGAAATAAGAAAACAAAAGATAGAAGCAAGACGCTCAATGAACTATCAAGACAACAAGTAGGAACTAGTCTACTTACCTTCTTGATGAAGTCACGGAGTACCTATACTATACGAACAACCCTCAAGACAACGATGGTCTTGCAAACTGTTCGATCAAACAAGGAACAAGTTCAATTTTGAATCACACCAAAATTGGACAAGTTAATTCACACGATTTTGGGAGCAATGTGCTGCCGGTTTTTGATTGATAATAATGTCAAAGGTATCAAAATAATGAAGTGTTTAGGCTTATATAGAATGAGCCTTTACCTAAATCAACTAGGAAAAGAATAACTAGTTAACCTAAATCAACTAGGAAACAACTAATTAATAAAAAGGCCACAATTTGGCTAATTTAAAGAATAGTCACGCAGGACCAAACAAATAAGAATTAATGTCTTCAATAACTACATTAATACAACATAAACACAAATGTACATCTTCAACACAAGATTCGTCCATAGCAAGATTTATGGACGCTTGGATCTTCTCCAAGGCTAACC
>MCJB01002710.1:0-11413 GCA_002018475.1 Nicotiana obtusifolia | reverse complement strand
AGCCGTTGGGATTCTCTGATTCAAGTCCCTGCGACAAATACACTTGAAGCTCATTTAGTTGTGAACTATCACCAATATTCTCACCTTGGGAACCCCTTAACTCCGTCCAAGCACTGAGGGCTTTTAGGCCTGCAGTTCTTTTAGTTGATCGTGAAGTAGATGAAGTAGGAGTTGGAATATTGGGTCTAGCATGATCTAAGACAGTTTGATAGGCATTATAGATTGTTTGTGCATTTATTTTAATTGAGGATTGTGCATCTCCGATGTAGCATATTCCTCAGGAGAAAGTGATAAAGAGTTATAAATTTTAGAATACCAAAAGTTTGGACCTCCTAATTTCATTGTTGGGTTTAACAGTGCGGTAACGCCAAAAATAGGGGGGATAGGGGAAAAATATATTTTAAACTTAGATTTCATAGAATCAATAGCAAGTTCATAAATTACCCCACCCTCTGAAAATTGAGAAAATAAATCTGCAAGTGCAGCAATATAAACTAAACAATTTGAAATAGCAGGATAGTACTGCCCAGATAATTCATTTGCTGCAACTGAAAATTGTTCTAAAAAATCTACAAGAACTTTAACGTTAGTCCAGTCTTGATTAGTAAGGTGCTCGTCGTCATCATCATCACTACCACCTACACGAGCATTGTAGGTTGCGCTAATTGGGTTTCTATATTCGTAGGCGACAACTAGACTTTCATACATGTAATTCCATCTAGTTGGACAAGGTTTAGGAACCTTTCTTTCCCTAAGGCCAAATTCATCATATTTTTTAAAATATTCTCTTAGTCTATTTCTACGGTTTGAGTAAAACAGCCAATTAAGAGCCATTTTTACCTTTTCAATTTCTACATTTAACAGTTTCATACCATCCCCAACAATTAATGGTAAATATGACAAATGCACCTAACATGAAAAATATTAGTAAATGCGGGATTTAATGTACTTGTAAGCAAGCCTATTGCATTGGTGTTACTAGAAGCATTATCCATTGTAACAGGCATTATTTTATCTCTAATACAAAAATTTCTACAAATATCTGCTACTGTGCTGGCAATAAATTTACCTGTGTGGCGTGAGTTAATAATTCTATAGGCAATAATGCGTTTTTGCATTATCCAGTCCTCGTCTATCCAATGACTTGTAACGGTTAGATAATCACAGTCATTGACACTTCTACATATATCCGTAGTAATAGCAACGCGACAATCTATATGAGTAAATAAATATCGCAAATATTATTCATATTCGTGTTTATATTTATAAATATCGGCCTTTACGGTTGCACGAGGCCATCCTTTATAAGTAGGGTTATAAACTTTTCTAATATATTGCAAAAAATGGGGGTTAGAAGGAAAGCTATATGGTAAGCACATAACAGTTACCATTTTTGCTAATTCTTCACGATCCTTATTTGGATCGTAATATAAAATTCCACCGATAACAGTGTTAATTCCCGGTTCGACTAGATTTGAACCTGCACTAGGGTGAGCCGCATTATCTACACTCGTTTCCTCTTCCGCAGCTTTCATTTGTAAATATCTTTATTTATATCTAGGGTGTTTCAATATGTGCCTAGTCAAACTACCCGTACCGCTACGGTTGCCAGTAAATTTATGAGCCAACAAAGACCCACAACTTTTACACTTAGCCTTATTTTCTTCTCTTAGTTGAGTAAAAAAATGGCAAACAAGAGATGTTTCGGCCCGTTTAGCAGGTCTTCTATTAAATGTAGGGGTTACTACAGGAGGGTCAGGCGGGGCATCAGTTGGGTTATTAATAGGACTAGTAGGTGTATCATCTAAATCCGATTGGGTTTCATCTAAATCATCATTTTCAGCATCATTTTCGAATATAGTTTGATTAGGATAAAGAGCGTTCATAATTTCTTCATCTAATTGATGACCCGGTGCAACATCATGGCAAAATTGACTATCCAAAAATTAAAAACAAGGGTTATCACTATCAAGAGTAACAGGTGGAGGAGGACGGGTAGCAAGGGGAGGAGTAGTAGCTTGGCGACTAGATTCACCAATTTTTGATTTTCCCTTACCCTTACCACCAAATATTTTTTTCAAAGAAAAATCCATATTATTATAATTATACTAAATAAAACAAACAGAACAACAAATTTAAAACTTAAAGAGTTGGAACGAGTTTACTGAATTGACGAATAACTTCTTGAAAATTGAATATCGTTGAAGACTTGAAGGCTTAAATACTTCAATTCACCAACTTGATAATTTTTCACGAAATTGGAATAACAAAGTAAGCAATTATGGAAGAAAATTAGAGAGAGATTGAGAGAATATGTGAGTAAAAATGAAAGAATGAGGGGGTATTTATAGTTGAGAATAGGTAAAAAGTATATTTATAAAAAGTTTGGGGTTAAAACAAAGTTTGGGGGCCAAATGGCTATTTTTCTGAAAATAAAATGGTCAAAAATTGGCCCAACGGCTAGATTTTAAAAATCTGGCCGTTGGCCATTTTTTTAAAAAAAAATTAGCCATTGGGCCCGGCCCAGGCTCGTTAGGCCCAGGCTCGTGGGCTTGGTGGAATGGATCGGCCTGTGGTGGGCTTTTGCACCACTAAGGCCCAGGCCCGTTTGGACCGGCCCACGAGGCCCGTTTGGCCCACGAAGCCCGCGGTCCCGGGCCCGGACCACATTTCACCCTTAATGGGCTATGTGTTACTATATTATGATTTAAAAGCGTGATTTTTAATAAAAGCTATCATGTCAATTGTGTAAGAAGTCACATGTGCCTAAGACCCTAAATTGCTCAAGTATGTGTTTAAAGTCTTACTTTGAAAGGCCTTGTTGTTGATTATCCATGATGATGATTGAAAATGGAATAGTGAGCATGAGTTATGAAGCATGACCAACGTGCCAAGAATGATAGTGCATATGGCCAATGGTTCCAATAAGATGAATGACATGTAAAAGAATATGAACTGAGTGGTAAATACTTTTAATAACAAAATTCTTTGTGAGTATCGATTAGCCTCCGAAGAAGGGTAGGTCGGAACAACCTAACCCCGAAACTACACGTGCTGGTGTTGGAGTGATTGAGGGGCAAATCCTGTGTTAATATGATGAGACTGTTTCCCCTTATATGGGATGAGATTGGTGTGTTGAGATGTTTTCCCCTTGAATGGGATGAGATTATTGCTAGCTAGATATGATGTAATGTCGACCCATACGGCATTGTGGTGAGACGGTTTAGCCGATTGGGTTGAGACTGGATGCCATCCCGCGCACATGGTGGTATTGTGAGTGTATGTCTCAGGGTGAGACAGCTTAGCCGACCGGGCTGAGATCGGACTCCGTGCTAAAATAAGGTGGTATATCGGTGCTAAAGATCTCCCAACTTAAATTACCGAAACCTACTTGAAATTTACGTTTCCCCTAATGTGACACTTTGGTACCGTTTGACTCTCTTATTGATATCATATGTTATTCTCTGTTTACTGTGCTCGTTCTATTGTGAGGGTGTTTAGTTTTACATACTAGTACTATTCCATATGTACTAACGTCCCTTTTGCCAGGGGCACTGCATCTTTAATGGATGCAGGTGGTTCCACAGCAGGTGGCATTGATCAGTGATAGCAACACACCCTCTCCTCAGCTGATTTGGTGAGCCCACTTCATTTCGGGGTCTTGTATCTTCTATCCTTTTTACATAGCATTTTGAGGTACAGCCGGGGCCTTGTTGCCGGAACTGTCATAGTACTCTTTTGTTCCTGTTAGAGGCTCCATAGACATAGTGTGGGTTGTGTCTGTTTTTGGGAAAGTTAAACTAAATTTGTTATAATTGTATCATCTGTCCCACTTTAACTATGATTGTACATGCACTGTTTTGAGATTAAGGACATAACCAATGAAAATGAAATATTGTTGTTCACATGACTTCTTACTGAATAAATAAGGAAATGCACTCTTCTCTTTATTTTGGGTGAGTTGGGTAGATGGCACTGTGTAGGCTTGCTCGGCCGAGGTAACTCTGTTGAGCGCCGTTTGCGCTCCTCGAGATTTTGGGTTCTGTTGTACTCTTTGCTACTGACGGTTGAAGTTTACTTGTTCTTTTGTTTACTTGTTTGTCAATTGGTAACTAGTAAGTTCTTGGCCTTCGCAGTTCCTCTTTTATTTGTGTTCATTCTCTGTACACTCATGCCGCTGAAACTTTGTGAATCAATATGTTATCATGCCCTCTCTGTTTACATCCTTATTTGCTCTAAAGTTATTTTGTGGTTCTGAAATTTTCTAGCACCTGAACTAGCTTATATTTTAATCCTGCTTCTCGTTCTCTTAAGTACTTTTGGCCTAATATGTTTGTGTGCGCTTGAATTCTCATGTCTGTTGTTGTCTTGGTTTCATCACTCTACTTGCTTCAAAATTTTTGTGGTAAACTGACCTATGTCTAGAACTTGTCTCTCTGATGAAGTTATCCGTGTTAACTTATTGGTGTATCCATGAATCATGTGATTTCTAAGTGCTAATACTGCTTAAACTGGTAAACAACATAACATGCTTCCTGCTGCTTGTAAATTGAAATGTGTACTCTCCAGTTTGTGCTAATTCTTTAGTGCTGCCTAAGGCTTTTAGAGCCTATCTCAATGTTCTCCTCTAAATGAAATCAACTGGTGCTAGTTAGATGTATACCTACCATGTTTACCCCTAGAGACATGCCTCTTGAATTCACCTAATGTTGTGATCATGCTTAGAATGCTAAATTCTTTCCCATGTTGATTAATTGCTCAATCATGAACCTTTATTTTTAGTCTTTCCATGTTAAACTTACCATGTTGGGACTGATCTCTACTGATTATCCTAGCTTTCATGTTCATACCCCTTGTATGAGAATGCCTTAGGCTAGTCCTGGCCATGTTTTGTTTGAAATCTCATTCAAAAGTAGTTTGTAACCTCTTGATGGTCAATCTTGTCACCTTAGCTTCTAAAATGCAAGTGTGAATATGCCTTTGGTAGGTCCTGCCAATGTGTCATATAATGTCGTCTCTATGTCCTAATGGGAATTGCTGTAAGTAGGCTTAAGAGTTGTTTAATTAATTGCCATGTGTAGTTCGTTAGTTTATGGTTAAGTCGTTCATCTGCATCTACTGGGTAAGCGAGTTCTCCATTTGGGCCTAGTATGGGCCCATGTATGAGTTTGAGTCATGCAATTGACACGCTCTAATGCTTTGGGTTGTACCTGGATCTGGATCTGCTATTTGTGTGAAGAGTGAGCCTGTTGAAGGCCCAAAAATATTACTAGTTATTTTCCCTTAGGCCTGCTTTGTTTATTGGGCCTGTGACTCTTTCAGTTTGTAACTTAGGCATATTCGAGCATGTATTCTTTATTTGGGCATGTAATAATTTGTAATAATAACAATTGGGGTATTAATGGAAATGGGGGAAATGAGATATTTTATCTCTTGAATGAATGAGTAGAGAACATGCCTATAGGACCCTAATTGTTTTGTTTGCCATGCCTCATTCTTCGAAATCATCTGTGTACATGCTATTCATTTGGGAAACATGACTTACAACTCTTATAAAGTTAGAGAGTATGCCTATAGGATTTGGACTTCTTCAAATTATATGACTCACCTAGATACCATGACAATAGGCTCTCAACTTAAGTAACGTAAGTTGTTATTGCTGCTACTCTCTTCTTATTACACATCCCGCCTTGAAAACATGCCTATAGGGATAAATGAACAATTCTGCGCTCTCAATGACTTCACTGCTAGTGGAAAATCGCTTAGAAATCATGTCTATCGGATGCTATTACTCTCTTGGAAAGCATGACTATAGGATCTTTTGATGAAACTATGTATTAAAAACAGCTACTTCGTCAAAAACTAGTTGCCTAGAAATCCTGCCTATAGGACTTTGTGTTAACTGCTAAATTGCTTAATCACATTGGAACCATGCCTATAAGGTTGAATACTTAGCATGTTACAATTCTAAATCTACCAATTATGGTTGTTGTCTACCAATTCTGAACTCAGTCATAACTGTTTGCTTAAATTGCGTGCGTCTGAGTCTACATAAGGAGGTAGATTTGAGCCTTTTCGCGTTGTCTACGTGAAGTCTTATTTGTTTTTTGATTGTGTGCCTAGTTTTCTCATTTTTTAGCAGCCTAAGGGAAGTCTAGGACCACCAAAATATTAGATCCAAAGACCTCCTGGACCATAGGCTTGGGACGGGTAAAGCACGCATAGGATGCAGTATAGAATTGAACTAGAACGCTTTTAGGTAAACAACTTCAAGATTGTAATTGCATAGTAGGAGATGATAGTCTATGCCCACTGAATAATATGAGCAACCCTTATACCTAAGTGAGTTGTGAAATATTATTTATGTTTCACATGATGATCCTTTAGGCTAAAAAATTTAGGACCCACACACATGATATTATTTGTGTGCATATTTATTTAATTAGGTTATACCTTGTAATCCTCAAAAGATCGTACCCATTGCTTATTAATGTATAATCCACTTCTTTCATATGTACAATCTCTTAATTCTTTTTTCATCTTGTAATTAGATATTTGGATTCCTCTCTCTTCTTTAATTGATATAATCACATAGGGTAATTATAATTCAATAATCCCCACATAGTGTAAAATTGGGTCGGGAACCACAGTTGTAGACTTGAAGAGTGCATAACCCCTTCTATTTGAGGTAATTTGAGCCCTTACCCGATCTTTGTTGACACAGACTAGTTAAAACAGAGTTATTTGCAAATAGGTGCCCCAATGCACCTTAATAATCATTAAGTGGCGACTTTCCTCTTCTAATACCCGTTTCAAAAAGTTGTCACATGTTGAAACCCGCTTTCGCGAGAAAATGGGGCGCGACAGGTAAAAGATAGGAAAGTCAGGATTTAGCTCATTTCACACCATGTTTCAACCCTAAATACTCTAGAGGCGATTTTTGAAGATGATTTTCTTCACAAATTCATCGATAAGAAACTTTAACCGGTTTCAATCACTTCAATTACTTTTCCATGAATTTTATCATCAAATCCATGAATTCCAAGGTAGAAATTAGGGGTTTTGGTTAGAATTTAGGGACTTTGTAAAATTGATATTTAGACCTTAAAGTTGAGGTTGGATTTCGAAACAAATCATATAACTGGGCTCGAGGGTGAATGGGTAACCGGGATTTGGTCCGAATCTCGGATTTTGATAGAGCACGCCCCAGGTTGACTTTTGTTAACTTTTTTAATTTAGCTAAATATTGGACTTTTTTCATTCGTGGGTAGTTTCTAATGCTTTTTTTGAATTGTTTGAATGATAATTGACTAGATTCGGTTGGCTTGAAGGCTTGTTTGAAAGGAAAAGCCACGATTGATTGTGATTTTACTGTTGAAAGAGGTAACTGTAGTGGTTAACTTTGACTTGAGGAAATTAGGAATTGTTTGGTTTATTTGTTACATGAATTCTATGTGGGTACGGTGTATATGCAAGGTGATGAGTATATATACGTTGTCATGGTGGAATTTGCCTTGTTTGTATCATGTTGCTTCACTTACTATGCCTTCCATGTCTTACATAGATCTTTTATTGTTTAACTATCTATTTTTGTGTTTATTGTTTATGTTAGAATTGTTATGATATTAAATGTTGAATTTGCTTTATAGTCCAATGCTTGAAGTTGAAATTTGCTTCCCACCTTGTTTGATATTTTGGGTTGTTGTTATGGTGAGAAGAGTGAAAAGCACGAGAAGTATTGCCGTGCCATCTTTCCATATTGATATCATTGGTTGAGTGAATGTGTCACGACCCAAGCCGGAGGGCCGCGACTGGCACCCGGACCCTACTCGCCGAGTGCCGACGTACCTGTCATCAAACTTCTCTTATTGTCTATAAGGACCGACGAGGCTAGTATAAATAGCAAACAATAATCATAATCAGCTTGAACTTTCCAATAATGACATGTACATACATATATAATATGGCCAACAAGGCTGCAATGCAAAAACTATACAACGAAATACTTTTGCCGACAAGGCAATCTCACTAAACATAAGTCAATCCCTTGTGTATGAGCCTCTACAGGAAGACAAGTAATGCAACCTATGTCGGAACAGGGCCCTGACATACCCAAAATGCCTATGACAAAATACATACCAAGACCACGGCAAGTCCGAAGAATGGATCTCGCCAATATCCGCTGAACTGGGCAGCCTACTGTGGTGGGGGAGCCTCGTCTATGTGTCTGTCCGGACCTGCAGCACGACATGCAGCGTCCACAGATAAAAGGGCATCAGTACGGATAAAGTACTGAGTATGTAAGACAGGAAAACATTATATAAGAACAGTAATATGGGTCGGGACAAGAAACATACAACCTGTACCATCTGAGTGCCTCTGAGGGCGACTGACCATGAAATGCCTGATGTGCATATGCATATACATGTATCCTTTTTAAAATCATCATATATATATATATATATATATGCCCTTGTGGACCTCATCATCATCATATACCTACGCCTCTGTGGGCCTCATCATCATCATACTCAACTGATCAGTGGTTACACAATAGGTGCCGTACCTAGCCGACTATAGCGCGGCTCGGTAGAGTAAAATAGTTGTCGACTATAGCGCGACTAAATAGAGTAAAACATATACATATGTATAGTTGCACAATAGGTGCCATACCTGGCCGACTATAGCGCGACTCGGTAGAGTAAAATAGATAATGCATGCTGGACTCATAGGAATCACACTTTCTGAACCTTTCAACATGACGTAAGGTCGGAGAAACAACACACATCAATCCTCTCATAAGAGGGGAAACAATATAAGCACTCCTAGCTTCTAAGAGTAGAGCATCTTTGGGGGCTTGTTCATTGCATCATGTATAATCAGAGTCGTGCAAAAGAAAGAAAGGGACGGTCTCACATACCTTGTACACTCTGCGTCAATATCAAGCTATGCAACTGTTATACTATTTAGTCTACAATAAAAGAAACGATTCTATCGTTATCTTCTAAGCGTTATAATTATTATTAACCACAATCCTAAATTTATACGGTGTTTCTCCATACCCTTCTTCCTCCAAAACTCCACGAAAATAGTAGTAAAACATGCAGCCCAACAACAACCCAAAACAACCATAACGCAGTCCATTACCCGTAATTGACTTGAACCCACGGCTTCCGATCACCATCCCGTGAGTCCTTACATGCATAGAACAAATTTCCAAGAATTTCCAGGAGAAAGGATGTACGGAGGAGAGCAGTAACTTACCTTGCATGTTGGATAACTCAGCCCTCTTCCTTGGTTCCTCAATCTCTAAGTTTTACTCTCAATTAGGGCTTGAAAGATAGGAAAAATCGGTTAGGGCCTTTCCTTGGTTCTTCAATCTCAGATTTCTCTCCCTAATTAGAACTTGAAGGAGAGGGAAAATTGATTAGGGTTTGTGTGGGATTTTTGAGAATGGGGGTTGCAGGGGTTCTATCTCATTTGGTTATTAAGGTTGGACGTAAGGGTGAAATATCTAGGTTATAATCCTTTAAAAGTCCCCTCCTGACCGACCTTGGGAACTTTTAATCTTGTCCTTTAATTTGGAAAGTAAGTGACGCACGTGTCTGTCGCTTACCATTCTGCGATCGCATTTACGTCGCAGAACCAGCATGCGGTTCGCATTCTGGACGCGGATCTCAGCCCAGAAATCTGTCTCATTCTGCAACACAAGAGGTCTGTTTAGCGGTCCGCATTTTGGAAATGCGACCGCATACTGACCTCATTCCTGACGTAGATTTCTGCCCAGAAATCTGTTTCAGTGTACATTAGGTACGATATGCGGTTCGCATTTTAGAAATGCGACCGCATTTCTGGCATTGATCTTTGTCCAGAAATCTACCTTGGTCTGCGATTTCAGCGTGAGAAAATGCGGCTCGTGTGAGGGTTTTGCGGTAGCATACCCAGCTTTGCGAAGCCTTTTGCTCTTTTCTTGACTTTTTTTGAACTCTTTTCCGGTTCTTAGGCCCTTATATGTAGACTATCTTACGGCGCAATCTAACGTACGCAATTATGGGTTGTAACACTCTCCCCTCTTAAGAACATTCGTCCTCGAATGTAAGGGTCTACAGGGATTTTACTCATTGTGGATTTCGGCCGAGTTTCCCTCATCAACAGAGGACGAACTTGCGAGCATTTAACTCAACGTACGGTCCTACAAGAGTATGCAAACTTATGGACATGTACATTATCTGCATATTACCATTTTGTATTAAGAAAGAGTATTTTCAAGTTATTGCTTACGTCGTAAAGACGTTCCTCCTTTTAATGCGTCCTGCGTTCCTCCGGCACCCTCATTATCTCCCTTCTGGAACAGTTACGGGTATTTAGACTGCATCTCATCCTTTGCTTCCCATGTCATTTCTTCCGTATTCTTGTTCCTCCACAATACCTTAACGGAAGCTACATCCTTTGTTCTTAGCTTGCGGACTTGTCGGTCTAGTATAGCCACTGGTACTTCTTCATATGATAGATCCTCTACAATTTGTACATCTTTGATAGGGACGACTCGAGAAGGGTCTCTAAAACATTTCCTCAACATAGATACATGGAATACCGGATAGAGTCAAACTTATGATAAGAGCGAGGTAATCCAATAATGAAGTCCATATTAATCACCTCCCATTTCCAGGTTGGAATCTTTATATTCTGAAGCAATCCATCGGGTTTCTGATATTCTATCTTTACTTGTTGACAATTGAGGCATTGGGCTACAAATTCTGCAATAGAATTCTTCATGCTATCCCACCAATACTGCTCCTTGACATCATGATACATCTTTGTCGAGCCGGGATGGATGGAATATCGGGATTGCTGAATTTCCTTCATAATCTTCTCTCGCAACCCTGCCACATTAGGCACACATAATCGGCCCTGGTATCTTAGTGTCCCGTCCCCTTCGATCTCAAAAGATGAAATTTTACCCTACTGAATGCCCTCTCTCAATTGTACCAAGGTGGGATCTTCATATTGCCGTGCTTTTACCTCGGCTACCAGAGATGATTCTGATGTATTATGTACAGTAACACCTCCGTCCTCAGAGTCTAATAATCTGATTCTCATATTGGCCGGTTGATGAAGTTCTTTAGTTAAACCCCATTTTACCCGCTTCAATGTTTTTTTTTTTTTTGGTGAAATTGTTGTTTATTGATAACTTAGCAAAAATTTACATAGGAGGGGGACATAAACCTTACCTCGCCAAAAAAGTACATGTATCTAGTCGATTTAAATCGTTGACTATAGATGCCTTGATAATAGGTAGTGAGTCCTATACAAGAAGGATGTAATAAGAGTTCAGGGTCTTTTGTACAAAGAACAAGTTCTATGGTTATGTTGTTTCCTTGTTCTTTTGCTTGCAAGCTTGATTTTGATCTTC
>MCJB01002709.1:0-15411 GCA_002018475.1 Nicotiana obtusifolia | reverse complement strand
AAGATATGTCAAACTAGGGATCACACATCTTAGTTATGCAGATGACCTTTTATTTGCTAAAGGTGATCTTCCCTCAATCTCTGCTATTCATAGATGTTTTAGTCAATTTTCTCAAGTATCAGGGCTACAAGCAATTCCGGGAAAAAGCTCAGTGTACTTTGGTGGAGTCTATGGATATCCTGCAACATTTAGACTTCACATTGGGGGAACTACCTTTCAAATACCTAGGTATCCCACTTGCTATAAAGAAGCTTTCATTGATACAGTGTCAACCTTTGATAGAGAAGATAGTTGCAAAGATCTCCTCCTGGACAACAAAGAAATTATCATATGCTGGTAGGTGCAGGTTGTTCAAACTGTGCTCTTTAATATTCAATCCTATGGGTCGCAGCTGTTTACTTTGCCTTCAAAGGTCTTGAAGATGATTGATTCATATTGCAGAAGCTACACCTGGTCTGGGATAAATGTGATTCACAAAAAAGGCTCTAGTAGCCTGGGATAGAACGTGTACACCTAAATCCAGTGGCAGCCTAAACTTGATTAATTTGCATCTATGGAACAAGGCTGCTCTAGCTAAAGTCTGTTGTGATAGCAAATAAGCAAGATCGACTATGGATAAGATGGATGCATGCGTTCTACATCAAAGACAAACACTTAGAAGATGTGGCAATTCCCCAACAAGCAAGTTGGATGGTGAGACAGATTCTAAATGCTAGAACAACACTTCAACAAGTGCATCATCATCATCCAAGACAGAGTATGATCAGAAGCTTCTACTTGCAGATGTTGGGAGACAGACCAAGAGTTAATTGAAAATGCTTGATGTTTCAAAAGATGCTGAGATAACTCACTCCATTTGGATAAAAAGGAACCTACGGATGTTTGAAAAGAGAAGCAAAGGAGCTGATAGTATTGCACGTGAGTTAGCCTACATATGTAACTTACAAGCCACTACTGGAATTAGTAGCATGGTGCAACATTTTATGTTCTGATATAGACCGTTAGTGTAGGCTTTAGATTTTGTAAGTTTAATAGCTACTGAGTTATAAGCAGGCTATGCATATGTAAAGTTTGTTGGTGATTAATACAAAAAATTGGTATGTTACCAAAAAAAAAGTATTAATTATTAGAGACTCAGACCGTAGTGATATGATGATATCACCAAATTGGCCATTGAGAGTCTTTCTTATCACAATTTTTAGCTTTGTATGCCGTTATCAAAATTGACTTTAGGACCGCTGTCCCAATAGATTTCCAGAACAAAGAGACAGAAATTTTATAGTTTTAACTTTTAGACTTCTAATTTAGCTTTTACACTCGCCATTTTACACCTTACGGCAGCTTTACCCATGTCCTATCTCAACTAATAAAGTGCCAACCAAACACTTATTCAATAATATAAAGGGAACTTAGAAAAATACCAAATAAAAACTCTTAGACATTTAAAATACAGCAAAGGGATATGACAAACAAATTGATCTCTTTTGCTCCTTCACCTTCCCCTGCATAAGGTGTGAATTGATTTATATGGAATGTCATAAGCTTATTAACTCATTCAATATGTGAGAATAGAAGGTTGGCTGAAGATTGAAACTCAAAGTAGCTGGAAGCTGATTGATTGCAAAATGACATTTACGTGCACAGCGAAGATTCTCACATAAGGGGCATAAGCCTGACCACCCTAATAGTTTAAAATCTCCACTTTTTGCCAAATATGCAGGTGTCGGCTTGTCACAATCTGGTCAAAACCAACAAAAAGTAGCCAGAAGTTAACGCTGCACCTTAGGGCTATATCAATTCTCTGCTTACACGTACGCACCATAGAAGAGTTCTGGAACAGCCGGAATACAATACTAAAAGTATCTTTAGATTCACCACCAAAAAGTAATGGAAAATAACCTTTAAATGTGGAGATAATCGTACAGAATGCAAGTTCAAGAACAGTATCAGAAGTATATCAACCATCTTTTCACCAGAAAGCGCCACTAGACTTATCACATACATGTGTCAATTTTGATTAACATATATGCAGTTCAATGAACTGAATCATGACACGGTTGAACTAATGAACGTCACACACACACACACACACACAGTGAAAATTACTGGGCACTTCCGTTTAATCAAATATAGCTATTTATACATCTTCAAAGGAGTGATACCTTGGAAAATTGCTCCTTCTGAACTTCAGCTTCACCTTCTTACCTGTTCATTCTGTATTTTTCCTGGTTACAAGGCCTTGAAGCTACACACATAAATTAGAACATCTCACGATCAGTATTAATTGAGAAAGAAGAAAAAGAAGAAAATGAAATGGAAAACCAATTAGCAACATTGATTGCATAGTCAACATGTTCGAGCAAGAATTACGATATAAAACTTATAGCACAGAAATTTGCATCGTGAACAGTGATTTTCAAGAATAAATGTTATTAATACCATGTGCTTGCCAACTAATTTATATTCATAGGTGTCCTAGTTAAATTCTTAATTGATGATTAAAAAGAATGTGTTGATGTTTCTTCATGTAGTTGTTCTTTGGTTTCTTCTTTATATCTGAAAATGCATTTGATAAGAGCTTTCGTTTTGCTTTAGATATTTATTTGTAACAGCTAGTTGTTACTCCATGCTAGGAGGGAAATTTTTCATTTTCAATTTTCTTTAATGTTATTGATTTTATCATAGTTCCGATTGATGAGACGCGAAGTGGCGTTAACGAGAGTTTGGAGGTATGGAGGCAGGCCTTGGAGTCTAAAGGTTCCAAGTTGAGTAGGACCAAGACGGAATATTTGGAGTGTAAGTTCAGCGACGTGTCGAGGGAAGCAGACGTGGAAGTGACGCTCGACTCACAAGTCATCCCTAAGAGAAAGAGTTTCAAGTACCTAGGGTCAATTATCCAGGGAGATGGGGAGATCGACGGGGATATTACGCACCGTATGGGGGTGGGGTGGATGAAATAGAGGTTAGCGTCTGGAGTCCTGTGTACAAAAATATGCCATCAAAACTTAAAGGTAAGTTCTATAAAGCAGTGGTTAGACCAGCCATGTTGTATGTCGCTGAGTGTTGGCCAGCCAAGATTTCACATATCCAGAAGATGAAAGTAGCAGAAATGAGGATGTCGAGATGGATGTGCGGGCACACTAGGATGGATAAGATTAAGAATGAGGATATTCGGGAGAGGGTGGGTATGGCTCCCTTGGACGACAACATAAGGGAAGCGAGGCTTAGATGATTCGGGCACGTGCGGAGGAGGAGACTAGATTCCCCGGTTAGGAGGTGTGAGCAGTTGGCTCTGGCAGGTACGCAAAAAGGTAGAGGGCGGCCTAAGAAGTATTGGGGCGAGGTGATCAGGCAAGACATGGCGCAGCTTCAGATTTTCGAAGACATGGCCCTTGATAGGAAGGTGTGAAGGTCGAGCATTAGGGTTGTAGGTTAGGGGTAATCGAGCGTTTCTCCTCGTTGTACCGGCTAGTCTGATAGTATTTTGTCTAGGACTGCTAGCGGTTTTTGTTGTGTTTCACACTTTTTTTTTTTTTGGGCCTTCCCATTATTTGTTGTTTTTTACGATGCTGAATACTATTTCTTTAGTTTCTGTTGTTGTTACGGTTCTATTGGCTCTGAGCCGAGGGTCTCCCGAAAACAACATCTCTATCCCTCCGGAATAGGGGTAAGGTCTACGTACACTCCACCCTCCCCAGACTCCACTAGTGAGATTCTATTGGGTTGTTGTTGTTTGTTGTTTGTTATTGAGATTTTATCCTTTCAAAATAATTTGTAGAATACAATCTTAAGTCGTATGGAAGTGTTTAGTCAGATTTATGTGGAGCAACGACTTCTCATTTAGGATTCAGTGGAGGGATTCCTAAAAAAGATATTAGCTTGCAAATACTTGAAACCTTCATGAGCATACTAGAATGAAAAGCAAATCAAAGGACCTGCACATACTTATTGGGGATTTCCCTTACCTGTGCACTTGAAGCTATGCGTATCAAAAAATGATCTTGTCCACATTGAGTTGATAACATTTTTTACAAGGTTCAAGTTTCATGATCAGATACTCAGAGCTCGCCCTTGTGCCGACCTGTTCATCCAATTAATGAGCCGATGCTTTTAATAGCAGAGCAGAACCACCGTATCCACCTTTCATGACTTGATAACTTTTGATAAGGATCTGTGCAATAGAGTCTATAAGCTTATAGACATGTCTCTCGACTTGCACCGACGAACAGTTGAATGTAGAAGGCAGTAAAATTTTAACACATATCTTGAATTCCATCTCCTGATTATAAAACAAGAATACACTCCAGCATAAAGAACAAAAACAATAATAATGTAGATTAAAACAGCAGTGAGAGAAAACATAAGAAAGCTACATCATGTTTTCCCTCATTGACGATCCCAGCATTCAACACGTCTATGAGAAATTCCCAAGTGGACACCAAAGGAAGATTCAGCTTCCCATCCCACCCTCCTAAAACAGACATTTTGAATAAAACATTGATAAATTATTTTCTTGCCATCCTCTTACTTAGAGGTGAACCTGCGGTAGTTATATGACAAGAAGCAAACTGAGAAAAAATGACATTCAGAAATTAGAGAAAGTTGAGCAAGAACCAAAATATCCACTGTGATTTGCAGAAAGTAGGGCCAAGAACAGACTAGATGGTGATAAATCCTCACACATCATAATCCCAAGATGGGGTCAAATTTCATGCATTAAATAAAGAACTTGAGACTTGATCTTGCTAAATGTAACTGCCTTAAAAATCATAAAAGTATCCAGGTGAGACAGGTCTTGTAGAATAAATGAAGCGGAAGTTTACTCGTTTTCCAGATGTTTTTAATAGATCTTGTCTTACCTGATTGTAAAAAATAATGGTCTCCGGCTTTTGTCTTAGTTGTAAAAACTGAAAATATCGTTCAGCCTCAAGACAAATGAAATGGGTTTGAGAAGTCTATTAAATTTCTTTGTTGGGTCTATACATCAAATTCAAGGAACCAGGTCATGTAGGGGCTCATTGCAGGGATAGCAAGCCTGAGAATTTCCCCCTTCCGTTCCTTCCTCTCCAAATTATACCCCCTTACTCCACAGACTCTTACTGTGTACTTCTGTCCTAAATTTAGCAAACCGTGACACACCAGACTAGGTATTGTGGCCTGACAACATAGAGCCACCAGGAAGCGGTTAATCAGCTACAAATTTCCGGTATTTTAATCCGCTAAAGTAAAATTATCAGGGTTCATGATATGTGGGAAAAGAGATTATTAAGAGAAGCCTAGGGCAAATCATTTAAAGACATGATTCCAAAGTCAAGGAGGGATAGGTCATTTGTAGAAACATGTGTCTAATTCGCCTTCAACTAGAGACCATGATGCAGTTAACACACAAAGGTCATGTCATCTCAGCATTTGGAAATTGATGAATAGTTGCCACAAGCTAAATGCAGGAATATCCATGGCAATTATTATGGTCCAACACTGTTATGGCTTAACAAATTATGCACAATGATGGTGGTAAAAATTTACTTAACCAAATAATTAGCATCATAATGGTCACAAACTACGATATGACCCAAAATGCTTTTACCTTCTCTGTGCTCTGTCGCACAAAAATCTGGTCTGAACCAGCCTCCTATCGTCCAACTTAAAGGTTTCATTGGTTCTTGAATATCACCTAGCTTATGCAGACCATTTATCAGAATGGAAGGAATAATTTATGACTGAAGGATTTCTTCTTCTGTTATTCTCTTCAGCAATTGCACGGCTTCACTATTCTTACCAATCTTATAGTATCCATCTATCAGAGTGTTATAAGTTATAACATTAGGAGCTAACCCTTTCAAATGAAGCTTATTGAAAAGTCTCAATGCTCGTTCATGGTTGCCTGCTTTACAAAGGCCATCTATAAGAGCATTGTATACTGCAATATTTGGAACAAGATCCTTTCTTAGCATCTCATTGCGCAAATCAAAAGCTTCATTCACTTTACCAGCCAAAGAAATGCTATGGATAAGGGTGCAGTAGGTAAACTCATCAGGAGTAAAGCCTTTTAGTGAGAGGTAATTTACAACATCTCTTGCATCATCGATCTTCCCTGATTTGCATAATGCTGCCACAGCTATATTATACAGGACATTATTGGGAACAATAGATTTTGCAGCACTTCCATCAAGGGAATCCGCAACTTTCTGCACATCTAGCAGCTCTGTCCTAGAGTTTGAAAAACTGTAAAAACGTCTAAGGTCAGGGTACAAATTTACATCCAGTATTTTCTGCAGGAGCTTATTAGCATCATCAGTCCTACCAAGTTTGTATAATCCACTAATAATAGAGCTAACAATGATGACATTTGGATTCAGTCCCTTCTCTCTCATCTCAAAATATGCTTTAAAAGCTTTCTCAGGCAATCCTTCTTTAAACCAACCAGCAATAAGGGCTCCAAATGTAACAGTGTTGGGGGTTAATTCCCTGTCATGCATTTCATTAAGGAGATCTTCGACTCTGCCAAACTTCCCAGCCTTCATAAGTCCACTAATAAGGGAGTTATAACTTTCTACAGAGGCAGGAATGTTTTGCAGTTCCATGGCATCCTTTGTTTCCAAAGCTTTTTCAATCTCCCCTGTTTTACAAAACCCATCACTTAGAGTCTTGTAAGTTATTGCATCTGGTGAACAGCCAAGCTCCTCCATTTTGTTAAAAAGCAGCTCAGCTTCAGCCATTTTCCCCATCTTACAGAATCCTTTAAGCATCGTATTTAAAAGAATCCTGCATTTGGTGTGCCCTCTTGCTAGTATATGTTTCCACAGGACTAAAGCCTTTTCAAATTCTCCCATGTTAAGAAATGCATCTAAAAGAGTACTGTATCCAACTGCATTAGGAACAACACCTCTTTTAAGCATCAAATTCCAAAGATGCAAAGCATCAGAAATGGCACCTTCCTGACATAGTCCTTTCAGGAGAGTGTTGTAAGTGACAACTGTTGGACCGATACCATCACGAATCATCTCATCACAAAGGTTGAATGCATTTTGCATCAATCTTTCCCTACAATAGCCATCTAAAAGAGTGTGATAGCTATACATATCAGGTTTTAGATTCCAGCCATTCATGCTCCTAACAACCTGTTCCGCGTTGCTAATTTTTCCAACTTTGCAATACCCATTTATCAAGGAATTACAAATGAATAAGTTCATGTTAAACCCTGATCCCAACATCTCATCCTGAATCCTAAGGGCATCATCCATTTTCCCGATTTGACAAAACCCGTCAATTAACACGCCATACGCCTGCTCATCCACTTCCTTCATTTCTCTGAACACTTTCTCAGCTTCCTCCATCTTACACAGCTTGCAATAACCCTTAATCAACAACGTGAACGTAACTACATTTCTCGAAATTCCTCTTTCCTCCATTTGCCTCAATACTCTTTCGACACCCTTGAGATCCTTCTTCTCCACATACCCATTGATCAAACTATGATAAGTAACAACACTCAGCTCCAAACCCATCTTCTCAATTTCATCAATAAAAATCTCAGCTTTATCAAGCTTCCCATCCTTGCAGTATGCATTTACCATTATCGTACACGTATATATATCAGGAGAGATCCCAATCCTATTCATCTGATCATATACAGAAAAAGCAGTAAAAATTTCACCTTTTTTCACCAAATTACTCAATAAACTATTACAAGAGCTCAAACTAGGAACACGACCACATTTGTGCATATTATCAAACACGTACAAGGCATTTTTCACTAACCCCTTTTTTGCGTAAATTTTCAACACCATATCGAATACCGTAGGAGAAAACTTGAACTCTCTATAAACTGCTACTAATTCATCCCAAATAAACGACATGGGTTTTATATTTCTAGAAAGTTCTAGAAGCTCGGATAAATAAAACCTAGTCTCATCGAACATTCTCGCTCTGGATAATATGTGAACTATTTTGCAATAAGATTTTACATGGGGTTTATAAAACTGACGCCGTGAAGCTAACTTGAAGAAATGCAACGAAGCGGTAGGATGGAGTTTGAGTTTTACGAGAACGGCGTCCACGAGGTTGTCGGAGAAATCAAATTTGAGGTTGTCCACGGCGGTGTAACGCTGGAGAATCAAAAGTCCGGATATTTGATCGGCGAGTTTGGGTGGTCGGTTAGTCGCCAGAAAATGGATGGCGTTACGGCATTGGAGCTGAGGGAGTAGCCCAAAGGTGAATTTTTTATTTGAAGTAAAGAGAATTGTGTTTACTATTTTCGCTCTCTTTGCCATAGTCCCCGACGCCGTCGTCGACTGTCGACCGGAAATGGTTTAGTTTTGTTAAGAAACAATTTTGTCAGTCGCAACTTCAGGCATTTCCTAATCTACTTCGACTTGTAAGCTAAGGAAAAAGCTTTTTAACTTTACCTTTTTTTTTATTATTCAATAATTAAATTGACTACCTTTTTTTTATATATAAGATTACCTTAAAGTCTAAATTATCATGATTTGATTATAAATAAATTAGTTACCTGGCAACTATATCTTTCCTTGTTGGACGTTGGGATCAGTTATGTTTCAAAACATTTACATAGCCAAATTTATAATTTTTGAATCTTAGCATCTAAAATTTTAGAGTTATTACAATCCAATTTACGTCAATTTGGGGTAAACAATTCTAACTTCTAGCACAAAATAAGTTTTGTCGTCGTTAAATCTAGAAATAAAAAATTGAAATGTATTAGGAGTTGATTGTGTAAGTGTCCACTTGTTTTCAGGAGCTAAAATCATTGAGTCAATGTTATACTCACACAGTCACAAGATTTAAGAAACATGTAGAGTCAAATATGAATATTTTGCAAATGATCACATTGATGATAGTGCTTTTACGTTCAAATTAGAAAGAAAATATTGCAAAAATGTCTAAAATGCTTTATGTTAATTCTAGTAATATATTCAAAATAGAACGCCATTTTATTTGATTGAAATGATGAAGTTGTATTAACCAGATTCATCATGTCTGAAATGCTTTATGTTAAACCTGAAATCGTTTACGTAGCAATAATAGTGAGAACAAACCACATGCAAATATGCAATGGTAAATCAAGAAGTTGGAGGAGCTTTACTTGCACTGTGCACCCTATTCACAATCCGAATTTCCTCTGGCTAACGAGAGGAATCAACAAAAAAACAAAAATCAGTCAACAACATTAACATTTGTATTCGAGAGATAACCTTCAAGCTGTGCCCACGTGAGTTCGTTGAGGTGCTTATACTGACAATTACTATTTCACCTCCACCGGCAGCTAAGGTTACGAGGAGACAAGGGCAGATGCAGCATAGAAGTGTCGGGTTCAATTGAACTTAGTACTTTCGATGCGTAATATAAATTTATGTGCAAAAATCTATCAAAATTATAAAAACTAATAGATAGAACCCATAATTTTAAAAAAACAATGAGTTCAATGCTAAGAACATTGGAAATTAGATCCATAAAATTCAAATCCAAAATCCGGAGTTGTTGTTGGCTTTTTTTCTTTAAAAAAAAAAAATTCCCCTTCCAATTTAGGAGAATCTATAGTGTTTTCACACTTCCCTCCAGCGTGATTCGAACCCAGGACCTAACAGTCGTAGGTGGAGGTGGCTGCTGGCTTTTGTTTGTTGTAAATCTTAGGTTTCTCTGTAGTCCTGTTTACTTCCTTTACGAAAAGAAAGTCAAAGGAGCTCATTTACATCCTAGCAGTAGGGTACATGTACTGGTGGCAAAATGGTTAAAAGAAAATAGTTAACAACTCATATTATCCAAAAAAAATAGATTAGATAATGAACTTTTTAAAAACAGATCAAATATGGATAAGGACCATATTATCCATTTAGAAAATGGATAACCAATGGATAATTAATGGGTTTAACTTTTACTATTGTAAATCCTCAAATTGGGGGTTCCTCAAGTTTGGGAGAAAAAGAATTCTCCCAACAGTGAACATATTCAAGAACCATATTATCTATCAGCTAACTCATTTTTTATTCGTATTAAATATGGATTGGGTCAGATAATTTATCTGTTTTTTCATTACTCGTGTTCGACTTGTCCCATATTCGATCCGATCTGCCTGTTTGCCACTCCTAATCACTTGTGTTAGCATGGGCCGATCCCCTTTTCACTGTGGTCCTTTAAATGAAACTCAAAAACTTCTAGAAACACTTTCACGCGTCCGATTCCTATCAAATTAACTCGGAATGACGCCAAATTTTATGTGCAAATCATAAATCACCATACAGAACTATCCCAGGCTCGGAATCCCAAACAGACCTCGATAACACCAAAGTCTACTTCAAACTAAATTGAAAGAACTTGAAAAACCAACAATGCGCCAACTTTCAATATTAAGCGCCGAAACGCTCCCGGGTCATCCGCAACCCAATCCAAACATATGCCCAAGTCCAAAATCATCATACGAACCTATTGAGACTGTCAAATCCCAGTTCCGATGTTGTTACTCAAAGCGTTGACTCAAGTCAAGCTTAACCATTATAAGCCACTATTAAGGAACTAAGTGTTCCGATTCCAACCCCAACCCTTTCAAATCTAAACCAACCATCCCCACAGGTCATAGAACAGTAAAAGCACATACTGGGAGTCTTAATTAGGGAAATGAGGATCTAAAAAGTAAAACGACCTGTCGGGTCGTTACACTTACAAACTTTGTTAGGAATTTAACTTTTTCTACCTTCTAAACCTTACTCTTTTTTGGTTTGACACCCAATTCACTTCGTCCTCCATGACACGTTTTCTCTTAAATTCAACATCATCCACTCTAATCTTTTTGCTCTTCTTTTTCTCAAATTGTCCAACGACATCCTTTCGAGATTCTAACACTTTAACACCGTCAGAATGATTTTGTCTTCCCATATTTCGTTCATCAATCGATTTCTCAACTAAAATCGGTTTGAAGGAGGAGATAAACTCATCGACCTAGTTTCTCTTCTCATATTGCTCGATTTCTCAATTGAAACCGGCTTTGAATAAGGAGATGAAATCATCGAACGGGTTTGTCTTGTCATATTGCTCTGTTTCACAACTGAAACTAGGTTGAATGAGAAAAAAATTTTAAAAAAAATCATACGAACAAACGGTTACAGAATTTTGTGAAGAAATTGATACAAAACTCAATCCAAACTAACAAAATCATCTATAATAGATACCTACAATAAACTCTAACTAAACAATTCAGTCGCAAAAGCCTAATAAAAGCAACATCGCTTCTCCAAAAACACATGCAATCCGAAAGAATATACAAAACAAGAGATTTTCTATTCCAAATTACCTGGAATTAGACGAAAATCACTTAAATGTATCGTGTTTTTTCGTCAATTTCAGCAATTTTGGTTCAATTTAGTAAAAAAATCGCTATATATATATATATATATATATATATATATATATATAGAGAGAGAGAGAGAGAGAGAGAGAGAGAGAGAACTTAGAGAAGAGAGAGGACGGTCCTTTTTTTAAGTCTGTAAAACAAAAATAACGGATACAAAAAACTAACATTAATTGAAACTATTTAGGCCTTTTTTAGTAGATATTTTATTTTGGGCTATTTTTGGTTGGGAAAGTTTATAAAGTGACAATTTGGGTAATTTTTCCTAGTATATACCCAATTAACTAGCAGTATTAATTATTAGAAGTATTTTCAAAAAAAAAATCTTATCTCAAATTCAAATAATTCTCTTTGCTCATGCTCTTGGCGCATGATAGTTAACGTGCGCTGACTGTGCTCATCCATGGCAAACGAAAGAGGATGGAAATGAGATGGATCAATTAGGCACAACTTCTCACAAACAGGTGGTGCATGAAACTGGAATTGCAATGTGATGACAGTTTGTGAAGTGGGATCTTCAACGACAAGCTCTAGTGTTAAAAAGAGGCTAGATCTGAACACTCCTGCATTAGCAACTGGAGTCAATAGCCCTGAGGAGCACCAGATCTAACATGCAAGTAAAGGAACAGTAATTTCCGGCAATAAAATAGTGAATCCTCTGCGTGCTGTTAATGGAACAGTGATTTGTGGAGAATACTAAGCCCGATAGGGAAGTTGCTGCGGATCCTAGACCATGGACAAATCTCTTTCAGAGGAACATAGCAGTTGAGAATGGAATGTCGTTGTCTTACATACCTCCAAAAATTATTGATGGCCAAATTGTAGTGCAATTAGACAAAGCTGAAATTGATCTAGAGACGGAGAAGTGGAGAAGTGTAGTGATAACTTATATCATTGCGGAAGTGCCCGGTTACAACACTATGAAGAATTATATTGGGCTGAATCGGGCAAATTGCTGAGCCTAAATTATACCTACATGAGGAGGGCTACTATATCATTAAATTTCAGACCGAAGCAGACATGCACAAAATCTATTACTCTAGGCCATATACGATCAACAATGGACTCATTATCTTAAAGCCTTGGACACCAGACTTTTGATTTCAATGAGGAGTTTCCTACTGAAATTCCCTTGTGGGTCCAATACCCTAAGTTGCCTATGAACTGTTAGGCTTATGGTTTTTTAAGCAGAATGGCTAGTGCAATTGGGACTCCTATCTATGCAGATGAGTGTACTGCAAAGAAAACTATAGTGTCTTTCGCGAGGATGCTAATAGAAGTAAACATCACTAAAGAGTTGCCTCTGGAGTTAGTGGTTATGGATCCTAATGGCAGGCAATTCAAGCAGCTAGTCAAATATGACTTGAACCCTGAGTATTGCTAGAAATGTCTAGTGGTGGGGCACAGGTGTGTCATAGAGCAACGACCAAACAACCAGCAAGTGAAGAAACCTGTAAGGAGAAGAGAATCTAAAAAGGTAACAATGGAATGGAGATACAAAGGGCCACTAAATGGAGGAGACAATCAGGCAAATCAACCAGGGGACCAAGCTCAGCAACAGACACAAGATATTCTTCCTCCGCGGAGCAAAGAAAGTCCACAGGACAGAGGAAATGTGAAGATAACTATTGGAGCTCATATACAAGAGAAGTAGGGCAATTTTCAAACTCCTATACAACAACACAAGAAAAATTTGGATGCAACAGTAGATAAGGTTAAAGCTGCAGAAACTATGCCTGAACTGAATATGGTAAATTTCCCAACACTGTCAGCTATATCAGTGAAAAATGCCTTTGAGCCATTGCAAAGTGGAAGTTGTATTGTAAACACCTTACCACCTAATAAGGGTAGGGGTCACATGACTTGCAAATTAAGTGGCTATTCTGGAATATCAGGGGTGTAAATAAGAGATACAAACAAAAAGAGTTAAAAAAAATATATTAGTAGCCAGAAAATAAAGTTAGCTAGTATAGTTGAAGCTAGAGTCAAAGAACATAATGCAAGCAAGGTGATGCTAAATGTAATCCCAGGGTGGAACTCTTTACAAACTATCAACATGCACCAAATGGACGATTATGGCTCACATGGGATCCTTAATGGTATACTGTTACATTGTTGAGAACAGAAGCACAACTTATACATTGTTTAGTACAGGATAGGCTGGGTGTGGTGGATTGTGAAATTACAGCCATCTAATAATACTCTGGAACAAAGGAAACAACTATGGGAATCTATAAAGGAGTTAGCAGTAAGAATCACCAAACCTTGGCTGCTATGTGGTGATTTCTATGATGTGTTGTATCCTAATGACAGACTTCTAGGTAATCCTATTAGCTATACAGAAATTCAGGAATTTGCTGATTGCCTGACTTTCTATCACTGAGTGAACTGCCTTAGACAGGGGAATATTACACATGGTCGAACAAGCAAATGGTGCGGATAGAGTGTGTAGCAGGCTTGACAGAACATTTGGTAATTTTGAATGGATGATGCAGTGGGTCATGTGACTACTGAATATAGGTTGCCATTTATTTCTGATCATGCTTCCATGACACTAACATTACACTCAGCTCCAAAGCATGGCAAAGTACCATTTAGATTCTTTAATGTTAGGCTGAGCATGATAGTTTTATTGACATTATGGAAAGGATTTGGAGACAATCATATGCTACTATCCAGATGAAGAGTGTTTGGATGAAGTTGAAGGCCCTAAGACCACATTTCAGAACTTTGAATAGTGAACAGTTCAGAACTATTAGCTTAAAGATTGAACAGGCTAGAGTGGAATTAGAAAACATACAGGAGAAGATCAATATAGCATGTAATGATACAATACTCGAAGAATAAAGGAGCCTCTTACAGAATTTAGAAAAATGGTCTCTCATAGAAGAAAGTTTATTGAAATAGAAATCTAGAGCAAAATGGATTAGGCTTGGTGATTCAAACACCAAGTATTTTGCAGCTGCCATGAAAGAAAGAAGTCAGAAGAAACAACTAAATGAAATCGTGGCACTCACAGGTGATAAGCTTACTCACCCTGACAGCATAAAGCAGGAGATCATTGAGTTTTACAAGTCACTAATGGGATCAACATCCTACTCTCTTCGTGCTATAAACAGGTTAGATTATGAGATGGACCAGTCCTGTCACTACAGCAAAAGATTGCTCTATGTACTGAGGTTACTGATCAAGAAATCTATGCTGGATTATGTGTTATTGATAGTGATAAAGCACCAGGAATTGATAAATATAATGCCTACTTCTTTAAGAAGGCATGGGTGATCATGGAAGATGAAGTTACTCAAGCTGTCAAAGACTTTTTTATCACTAGGAAATTGTATAAAGCTGTTAACTGCACTACTCTCACACTGGTGCCTAAAATACCTAGTCCTAATACAGTCAAAGATTATAGACCAATTGCCTGCTGCACCATACTCTATAAACTCATATCTAAAGTGTTAGCAGCTAGGATTCAACAAGTCATTGCCTGTGTCATATGCAAGGCACATGCCGGTTTCATTCCTGACAGGAGAATAGCTGATAACACCATACTAGCACATGAGCTAGTAAAGGCATACACAAGGAAACATAATTCTAACAGATGTATGATCAAGGTTGATCTTCAAAAAGCCTATGATTCAGTCGAGTAGAGTTTTTTGGAGCAGGTTCTGATAGAGCTGGGATTTCTTATGAGATTTGTTGCATGGATAATGGAGTGTGTTGCCACTGTTAACTATACTATCATGATAAATGGTGAATCCACCCTACCCTTTGATGTTGCTAAAGGTTTGAGGCCGGGAGATCCTATTTCTTCCTTTCTATTTGCCATAATTATGGAGTATTTAAGTAGAAGTCTCAATAGTCTCAAAGAAGTGAAGGAATTCAGATTTCATCCAAGATATGTCAAACTAGGGATCACACATCTTAGTTATGCAGATGACCTTTTATTTGCTAGAGGTGATCTTCCCTCAATCTCTGCTATTCATAGATGTTTTAGTCAATTTTCTCAAGTATCAGGGCTACAAGCAAATCTGGAAAAAAGCTCA